>UESW01003985.1:1115958-1264513 GCA_900491605.1 Calamus simplicifolius | reverse complement strand
AAGCAGATCCTGATGGGAGTCTGGGTTGTAGATAAAGAATGCATATCTTCATATTGTAATGCATGAAGTTTTATTTTAATGAGTTATCTTTCAGTGAAGAGTTATTATAGAGTATTCCAGTACTGATATGTTATTTGAAGAATAAGCTACATTTTATTTTATCTGATATCATGTTAAAAATGTACTTTGAGTTGTACAAGTTAAATAGTTTCAGCATACGATTGAAATTAAGAGGTTATGGTTCTCTATTTCTCCATAGTTAGATGGTTATCCAGTCACTGGGACTTAGGTCTCATCCCTCTATGATTTAAATGTTCTTTCAGATCAGTGAGTATTTCTGCCAGGATCACAAGATAAGCAGGACAGGACCCTTAGCTGGTGAAGCTTGCTTGGATGCAAGAGTGTTTAAATGCTAGCCTTGTATATTGAGAGAGTGTGGTTTGATAATTGTATTTTGTATATGTGTATGTGTACAGTGGGATGTAATGATGTTTTAGACCTTTTTGGATATGAATACGAGACTTATGTTTTGGAGAAGATTATGAGTATGATGTGTGCACTTAGGATTTTAATGTCGAATGTGAATGTGATCTTGTAAACTGCCTGAGGAATGTCATGAAAAATATTATCTGAGCAGGTTGATGCTTAATGTTGATTGGGTGATTTGTGTATATAATTGAGATGAAAGTGAAAAGTTTTTAACAGGATGTGTTTTCGTGTGTCTGCCACTTATGATAATTAGTTGGGGTTCTCTAGCTCTTTATGGAGCGCTACATAAAGACTAGTAAAACTCTATCCGATTACCACAACGTGTGCAGGTGTGGCTGTCGGTGGCCCCAGAGAGGAGGGGGAGCTGACAAATGGTCCCGAGGGATAGGGAAGCATTTGGATAGTTGCTGATGGCAGTGGTTCCTCGCTGCAACTAGCTCCTATCCGAGGAGAACCTCCAGCTCACGGGTATTCTCCCGAGTAGTGGTGAGCAGCCGAGGACCTTTCCCACCCCTTCTTCTCTCATCTGCCTATCTTTTCCCTCTCTCTTTTTTTTGAAGCGGCTCTGACCTGCCTTGACTTGTGCAGATATGAGGCTGTCGAAAGATGTTGATGAGGGCGGTCGCAAAAAAGTGGAAGGCCATGGGCAAGACACGGATCAAGGAAGAGACCCCATCCCCAAGCCCCTGCCACCCCACCTGATGGACAGCAGGCGGGCGAGGAGGCCGCCCCTTCGGCCACCCAACCATCCATCTCGCTGAGTGCCCCGCTGGCAGCCCGACGATCGATCTGACCACCAACACCCTCCAGGAGCTGAGGGCTACAACAGTTCCCCCAAGTACCAAACCGGCCATTATCGGCATCGAGCCATCGAAGCCCGCAGCCGTGCCAGCCATGGAGGAAGGCCCGCCCACGGACAGAGACACCGCGACATCCACGTCCTCAACCTCATCCGACCCGAGGGAAAAATGGCTAGGGCAAACCCTCCGCAGGTGTCCCTTGCCTACAACGGTCACACCACTGAATGACTGATGGCAAGGATCTGCCTGTCGAAGCTACAGGCGGAGTTTGGCCAATTGGACTCTCCCGTCATCCTCCGGGATGCCTTCGCGGTGCACCTATGGGTAGGTGTCTTCTTTTCCCTCTCTAGTATTATTTTTCTGCGTACTAACCAGGGCTTTCCTTGCGTAGGCGGTGAACTCTCTATTGGCCTTGGGGACACCGCCTTCTGGAGCCAATGCGCCCACTAGACGACCTTGGTTGTTGTGGTCAGGGCCGAGGAGGCCAAGAGTGCGCTAGAGGTGGCCCGACGGAAGGCCAAAGCGACCGAGAGGGCATTGGGGGCCGCCCAAAGGGAGGTCGGAGAGGCGAAGAAGACCCTGGGGCTGGTCCAGGTGGAGGTCGAGGAGACCAGGCGGCAGGAGCGACCGACTTGGGTGTGCTCGCACTGTCAAAGCCGATCTAGGGGCCTGCCAATTCTAACTGGACATGGCGATCCAGGAGGCGAAGGAGTCCGAAGGCTGGGCTGAAGGCGCCAAGAAAATCGCCCGGAGGGTTGATGCCCGAGCTACCGATGCCACCGCTCGAGTGGATGATGCCCTGCAGAGAGCCCGAGCCACTAAGGAAAGGACCGTGGCGATGGTAGAGTCTGTGGAGTGCTTTCAAGGCTCCACCGCCTTCATCGAGGAGGTGGCAAAGGGCTCCGCTGATGCCTACCTCCAGGGCTTTCACCATGGGAAGGAGAAGGCCACGTGAGTCTTCGGGATTGCCAGCCTTAAAGACATCGAGCCCGACATCTACGAAGGGTCGAAAGACTCGACCGATAGTAGATCGGCACCGGCCAACGCCTGAGGGCCCTCTTCAGCTTTTCCTTTTTGTTCTTGTTATTATCTCCAAGTCCGACATGAGTTGGCATTTTGTACACATTTACAAAGTAATGAAAAGGACTAATTTTCCATTGCATCCATCTTAGAAGATTGGTTACTTAGCTCAAATTAGTACGCTTTCCTACACAGCCCACTGTCATAGGACTCTTGATAGGGCTGCATCGGCCCTGGTGGGTCATCGGGTCTGTCCGCTCACCGCGAGCAAATCCATGACTTAGTTGCTATGTAGATTGGATCCTTATGTGAGTACTAAGGCTGGCCTCGGAGCTCTCCTTTGCGAAAATCCAAGTTCGGCCTCGAGATGTAAGTCTCGTGATAAGCTTGTGGCGTCGAGTGGTCATCAAGACTTCAGGGCTGGCCAAGTTCATTCCTCAGGTGCCAAGTCGGCCTCGGGTTTCCAGCACTGATCGAAGTTGGGCTTTGGTGCCAAGCTGGCCTCGGGCTTTCAGTGTCGACCGAGTCGGGCTTTGGTACTGAGCTAGCCTCGGGCTTTCAGTGTCAACCGGATCCGGGCTTGGTACTGAGCTAGCCTCGGGCTTTCAGTGCTGACCGGAGCCGAGCTTTGGTGCCGAGTTGGCCTCAAGCTTTCAGTGCCGACCGAAGTCAGGCTTTGGTGCTGAGTTGGCTTTGGGTTTTCAGTGCCGACCGGAGTTGGGCTTTGGTGCCAGCTGGCCTCGGGCTTTCAGTGCCGACCGAAGTCGGGCTTTGGTGCCAAGCTGGCCTCGGACTTTCAGTGCTGACAAGTTGGGCTTTGGTGCCAAGCTAGCCTTGGGCTTTTAATGCCGACTGGAGTCGGGCATTGGTGCCGAGCTGGCCTCTGGATTTCAGTGCCGATCGGAGTCGGGCTTTGGTGCCAAGCTGGCCTCGGCTTTCAGTGCCGACCGAAGTTGGCCTTTGGTGCCAAGCTGGCCTCGGGCTTTCAGTGCCGACCGGAGCTAGGCTTTGGTGCCGAGATGGCCTCAGGCTTTCAGTGCCGATCGGAGCCGGGCTTGGTGCCGAGCTGGCCTCAGGCTTTCAATGCTGACCGAAGTCGAGCTTTGATGCCGAGCTGGCCTCGAGCTTTCAGTGCAGACTGGAGTCGAGCTTTGGTGCTGAGCTGGCCTCGGGCTTTTAGTGCCGACCGAATCTGGGCTTTCGGCTGAAAAGGGAAGGTACTCGAACATATCTTTATTAGCATAAAAGGAGGTGAGTCATTCAAATTCAAGAAAGAATAAGATATTTAAATCTGCAACTAAACGCTGTACATTACTAATAATACTGACGGAGGTTGTAAGAATTCTAGGTTCGAGGGAGTGGCTTCCCATTAAGTTCTTTGATTCGGTATGCTTCGGGGTGGAGAACCTCGGCAACCCGGTAAGGTCTTTCCCAGTTTGGTGATAGCTTGCCTCCTTCCGTCGACTTCGAGACCTCGGCCCGCTTGAGGACCAGGTCCCCCGGCAGAAATGCCCTAGGGCATACACGAGTATTGTAGTACTGGGTGGTTCGCTAGCGGTAGGCTGCCATCCTAAGCCGCGCCCAATCGCGCACCTCCTCTACAAGGTCAAGGTTAGCTTGCAGCTGGATTGAGTTATCCTCCTCATCATACGACTCCGTTCGGAAACTTGGGATGCCAATCTCCACAGGGATGACAACATCAAATCCGAACAGGAGGCTGAAAAGGGTCTCCCCGGTGGGAGCTTGCGGCATCATATGATAGGCCCACAATTTGTTGGGGAGTTCTCCACCCACCTCCCCTTGAAGTCATCTAACCGTGCTCTGAGCCCTTGGAGGATAGTGTGGTTCATCACCTCGGCAGCAAAATTGGTTTGAGGATGGCCGATCGAGGTAAATCACTGATGGATGCCCAACTTCGTGCAAAACCCTCTGAAGGGAGCATTGTCGAATTGTTGGCCATTATCGGTGGTGAGGGTATGCGGCAATCCGAATCGGCAGATTATGGATTTTCAGAAAAAGGATCTTACCTTGCCTCGATGATCTTAGCCAATGTCTCGGCCTCAACCCATTTGGTGAAGTGGTTGACGATAACTAGCAGGAACCTACGCTAGCTAGAGGCTAGGGGAAATGATCTTAGGATATCCATCCCCCACTGAGCAAAGGGTCACGGGGCTATCAGGGGGTTCAGCTGAGAGGTCA
This sequence comes from Calamus simplicifolius, assembly GCA_900491605.1. NCBI lineage: Eukaryota > Viridiplantae > Streptophyta > Magnoliopsida > Arecales > Arecaceae > Calamus > Calamus simplicifolius. The sequence goes on along the minus strand of UESW01003985.1, from coordinate 1,260,005 downwards.
GCTGCCACTGGATGTTGGCATATTGCTAACAGCTATCGCACTTTTAAACTAGTTCGAGGCATCCTCTTTCATTGTGAGCCAGTAATACCCCTAGCGTAGGGCCTTGTATGCCAGCACTTTGCCCCCAGGTGACTCCCATAAATTCCCTCGTGAATCTCTCGGAGGATGTAATTAGCTTCCGTAGGGCCAACGCACTTGAGAACTGGGTATGAGAAAGACCTTCGGTATAGCTACCCGTCCAATATCAGGAATTTGGGAGCTCGTCGCTTGAGTAGCCTAGCCTCTGTCGGGTGCTCGGGGAGGGCATCGTCGGTAAGGTACCAGACATAAGCATCCATCCAAGTAGGCTCTTGGACGACCGGCAAGGCCTCCTCGGTGGCCTCGATGCTCGGGACCTCCAGATGCTCTACCTATGTCCTTCTCAGGGCCCCATCGGCCGAAGTGGCTAAACAGGACAATACATCAGCTCTGGCATTCTCACCGCTAGGGATGTAACTGATACGAAAGTAAGCAAAAAGGGAGGCCTGGGATTGGACCTTACTCAAGTAACGGGACATGATAGGGTCTCGAGCCTCGTACTCTCCCGCTACCTATCCGGAGACAAGTTGAGAATCGGTGAAGACTCTAAGATGCTTTGCCCCGAGCTCCTTGGCCAGCTTCATTCCCGCTAACAAGGCTTCATACTCGGCTTGGTTGTTGGTGGCAGAAAAAAGGAAACGGAGGGCATACTTCACTGCCTCTCCCTCTGGGCTAGCCAGGATGAGCCTGGCCCACTCCCTAGGAATTAGATGCACCATCCACGTAGAGGATCCAGTCCTCCGCTCCAGTCTTGGCCATCATGTCTGAGGACACTGAGCAGGGTTATTTTGGCTGCTCCTTAGCCCACGTGCACTTGACTAGAAAGTCAGCTAACATTTGGGACTTCATCGATGTCCTTGGCTAAAAGAACAGGTCGAACTCCTCCAACTTAATGGCCCACTTTGCCAACCGACGGAGGTGTCAGGACGGGACACGATCATTCTGAGCGACTAGTCCATAAACACCACGATAGGGTGGGCTTGGATATAAGGCTTGAAACGCTGAGCGAAGATGATCAAGGCAAAAATGATCTTTTTGGTTTTGGAATACTTGGTCTTGTGTCATGAAGCACCTTGCTAGTGTAATAAACCAGCCTCTATGTCCCATCGACGTCCATGCGAACGAGCATGGAGCTGACCGCCTCGGGTGATGCCGCAAGGTAGAGGAAAAGCTTCTCCCTACCGTGCAGTTTGGATAGCAATGACGGAGTGGATAGAAACTCGTTCAACTCCTCGAAAGCTTTCTGATACTCCTTTGTCCACTCGAAGCCATTAACCTTGCACAGTGCCTTGAAGAAAGGCAGGCATCTTTCTGCTGATTTAGACAGAAAACGGATCAGAGCCGCCACTTTCCCAGTCAAACGCTACACCTCCTTCTTGCTAGCCGGGGGCCTCATGTCAAGGATGGCTCAGATCTTATCGGGGTTTACCTCGATCCCCTGCTGTGTCACCATGAAGCCTAGGAACTTGCCCGCTGTAACTCCGAAAGTGCACTTGCGGGGATTCAACCTTATCTAAAACCGGTAAAGATTGCTAAAGGTCTCTGCCAGGTTAAAACATGGTCAGCGGTGCGGATACTTTTGGTTAGCATGTCATCCACGTATACCTCCATGTTGCGCCCAATCTGGTCCTCAAAGACCTTGTTTATTAGCCTTTGTTATGTGGCTTCAGTGTTCTTTAGTCCGAAGGCCATTACCTTGTAACAGTATATGCCCTTCTCGGTCACAAACGAAGTAACCTCCTCATATGTTGGGTCCTTCTTGATTTGGTTATACCCTGAGAAGGTGTCCATGAAGTTGAGGGGCTCGTGACCAGATGTTGCGTCCACTAGCTGATCAATCCGAGGTAATGAAAAGATATCCTTGGGGCATGCCTTGTTAAGATCGGTGAAGTCGACACACATCCTCCAGCTTCCGCTGGCTTTGCGGGCCATCACCACATTGGCTAGCTAGTTGGGATAATGGATCTTCCGGATATGGCCGGTGGCCACCAGCTTGCGGACCTCCTCGTCAATGGCCTTCTGCTGATCAAGGGCAAAGCTCCTCTTCTTCTGTCGGATAGGCCAACATCCTGGGTTGATGTTGAGCTGATGGATAATTACCTCTTTGGGTATACCTGGCATGTCAGATGCCGACCAAGCGAAGATGTCGGAATTGGCTCGCAGGAAAGTAAGAAGTTGGTCTCGTGCCCCCTCGGGGAGAAGGGCCCCGATCTGGACTATTCTCGCTGGGTCCTCCCCCAGCATAAAGGCCAGCAGATGCTCGGCCAGCTCCCCCTCCTCTCTGAATCTCGGGGGTCAAACGATTCAGGTATAAGTGCAGTCATCACCTCCTGAGAGCTGGGGGCCGTATGGTAGCAAGCGGCATTGGGTTTCGCTCCCTATGCATCTCCCCGACTCCCTCGATCACTAGTGGGAAATCTCATGAGCAGCCTCTTGGTGGAAATGATGGTGTCTAGAAGGTTTAGATCGGGTCTTCCGAGGATGGCGTTGTAGGCCAAGGGAACTCGAACAACTATAAAGTTCATGAAGATAGTGCTCTGACACGGTGGCGTCCCGGCTATGACCGGAAGAGTGATCTCTCCCTCAACCCTCATGGAATCTCCAATGAAGCTCATCAGAGGTATGGTAACATGCCGAAGGAAGCTAGGGGACATGTCTTTTCGAACAAAGGCATCATAACTAAGAACATCAACCAAACTTCCACTGTTAACCAATATTCTTTTTACAGGGTGTTTCACGATCATCATTGACTCAACAACGCTGTCATCATTACCATTAACTATCCCCTCTAGGTTCCTTTTAAAGAAGAAAATTACAGAATCTAGCCCCTCATCCCCCTGTGGCCTTTTGGAGGTGCTGCCTGACCCAAGAAATCATGAACATAGTCTTCTCGGTCGGGCGTTATCGATGTTGACCTGGGGAGGCAGAGGTGCCGATGGGCCGGGTGCATTTGGGTTCCCCCTCTGGTCTTCAATCGCCTTCTTTAGCTGGCAACAGTCTTTGGTGTCATGGCCATGGTTTCAGTGGAAACGACAGTAGAATTTTTTGTTGTGGGGTCCCTGGCTTCATGGGAGGAGGGCGCTAGAGATACGACTCGCCCTCGATTTCTATCAGGATGTGGGATATCGAGACAAGCAGGGGGGTGAAGGGTCCCTCCCTGGGGGTGAGCGCTCGTGGTCAGTTGTTCGATCGGCGGGGAGGCTCAGGCCTTCTGGATCGAGCCTCAGCAGGCTCGGGACGGGCTTGCTTCTTGCTGGAACCCCCATCCGCCTTGCACCAGAAAGAGTCGGCTTCATCGGCGCAGATATACTTCTGTGCTCAGCTTAGCAGTTTGGCATAAGAACCGAAGGGCTTCTTGTCAAGGGAGTAGGCAAAGTGAGATGGGCGGAGCCCTCGTTTCAAGGCCAGAGTGGCCACCTAGTCCTTGAGGTTATAGACATTGAGAGCAGCTTTCTTGAACCGAGCGACGAAGTCTCTCAGTGACTCGCCGCTCCTCTGCTGGATGCTGAACAAACTATCTGCCATCCACGGGATCTTCCAACATGCGTTGAAGTATGCCAGAAAGGCCCTCTCCAGCTGTCGGAAGGAGTTGATACTGTGCGGCGGCAAGCGAGAGTACCAAGCTCGGGCTGCCTTCCTTAGGGTGGCAGGGAAGACGATGTAGAGAATGGAGTTGGTCACCCTATGGACCTGCATGAGGACCTTATAACTCACCAGATGGTCCAGGGGATTGGTGGTGCCATCGTATGGGTCCAGTTGAGGGAGATAAAACCAGGTCAAGATTGGCTCCTCCATGATGCAGCGGGATAGCAGAGGGCAGCTGTCATAATCTGTTTCTGGCGGGTTGGTGATCCTGCAACTGAGCTCCTCTAGCCACTAGTTATACTCATTTAGCCGTCGCTTAGCTCGGCGAGCAATTCGGCCGTCAGAGGACCCCTCCCTCGAAGATCCTAAGGATGGGGAGGGTGGCGCCGATGCGGACGTGTACGCTCCGTATCCTTCCCATGCCGCTGCTTAGGAGAAGTGCTGGCATGGCGAGAAGGAGACCAAGGCCTCTTGGAGGCCTCCTAGCGATGATGTTTGGGCGAGGCGCAGTGACGGTAGGCCTCCCAAAGAGGAGACCTCCCTCGATAGACTGCTGGCTAGGTTGGACCACCCTCGACCGATGAGGGCAGTTATGGGTGCCGTTGCACGAGTGCCAGCTGCTGCTGCAGAACCTGAACTGCTGCCACAAGCGATTGAACTTGCATGATTAGGGCGGCGATTCGATCATCCTGCTACGGTGGTAGTGGCGGTGGCTGTGCAGGAATGCCGGCCTAGGGAGCGAGGGGACCGGCCTCCGGTGGCTCAACTCCCTGGCGATGCCTCCAGGCGCATCTGGTAGAAACCTCCTGTGCATGCGTCACCACCATCTTCTCGATTGCTTAGGGAAGAAGTCTATAGCTGGCTGGTTCAGAGCTTACTACCTTTCTCCTCTCCTTCCTGGCGTGTCAATCTATTGCTGCCAAGTCGCATTCCTCCAACGTCAGAAAATAGAGAGCCTCCTTCCGAACGGAGTTCCTGCAAGAAAGTCCTTGGGGACCGGTTGTACCGGTGGGGACCCTCTAACGCTCAAGTAGACCACTTAGGAACAGTCAAGAAAAAGCTAATGGAAAATAGTTAAAGAGCTTGAGTTCAGATCCCTTCTCTCATTGTGAGTGAGGGTTCTTATACATGTTCGAAGAACCCCCTTTCCGCTTTGGGAAGGTGGCTAATTCCGTAACGTTGTTGTCTGGTAGTGGACAGGGGGCTAGGCTGACAAAGACAGGTCGTAACCGATACTGAGCATGTCAGAGGTGTCTCACCCTGTCAGCCCTCTGCTAGGCTAGGCGCCACAGGTGGCAGATGGGCCTAGTCGTGTCAGGCATGCGCTGCTACAGGTAGTGGCCATGCGCAGTTGCAGACGGTTAGTGGGCCATGTGGCAGTTGCAGGTGGTTAGTGGGCCACGTGGTGGTATCAGGCAGCTCGAGGTTGTGGGGACCTGGAGTCTGAGGCCAGGGAGACCTGGGGTCCGAGGCCGAGAGGACCTGGAGTCCGGGGCCGAGGGGGTCTCATAGGCTAAGGTCGAGGGGGCCTTGGAGTCTGAAGCCGAGGGGCTTGGGGTTCGAGGCCGAGGGTATCTCGGGTCCAAGGTCGAGGGGACATGGGATCCAAGGCCGAGGGGACCCAGGGTCCGAGGCCGCCGAGGGGACCTAGAGTCCGAGGCCGCTGAGGGGACCTAGGGTCCGGGACCGAGGGACCCTTGGAGGCCAAGGGGGTCTCGGAGGCCGAGGTTGAGGGGGCCTCGGAGTCCAAGGCTGGAGGTCTGCCAATTGCTTCTCCCATCAACTCTAACGCGGCTTGATTAGCCATATCAAGTTTCGATCAGATCATATTTGCATTTGAATTTAAAATTTAAAATTAATATTTAAATTAAATTTATAAAAAAAATTAAAAAAATCAACTTAAATTCAATTTTTTATTTAAAAATTTTAATTCTACCTAATTACATGATTATTTTTAAATTTATAAAATATGATATTTAAAATATTTATTGTTGTATTTAAAGATATTATAAATAGAATTTTATCAAAATAATTAATAGAATATGAGTATTTTGATATGATTAAGAGAAAAAAAGTTAAAAAGTGTTTTAATTATTAAGAAAAAAGAATGATTGGTTTAAATGAGAGTTTTTTTTTTGGTACAAGTGATCATACAACATGGGTACGAGTCAACCCATATTGATCAAAATACAATATTTGCTGTAGAACAAAGGGACAAGGATCACCCTGCCTCCAACTCCAAAAACCTGAATGATCAGCCACTGACGCTGCCACCCAATCGGCCGCCAAATTAGCTTCACGATAGGTATGACGAATCTGGACTCCATGGACCTCCCTCAAAATAGACCATATATCATATAAGAGCGGGTTGATAGGGGCTTGGGAGATGCCACCGGATAATAGTCATAGAGTCACCCTCAATAATGAGGTTATAAGCATGAAGAATCCGAATGGCATAGGAGATGCCCACCCAAGCAGCATAAAGCTCGATCATTAGGACAGAGAAGTCCAGACTGCCAAATCCACCTGCCACTAATAGGTCGCCCTCCGGCCCACGGATGACAAAGGCAGAACTAGCTAATCTTCCACGGACACTCCTGTCAAAGTTGATTTTGACAAATAATGGAGGGAGGCTCTCAAGATATGAAAACCGTATGCCAGTTCGCTGCCGAAGCAGCAGGGGAACCCCAGAGGCCAGAGGAGTCAGAACCACCTATATAAAAACCACGGGCACAATCCGTCGTCAGGGATCTGATTTTCCACATGTTCCTGTGGAAAGATATACTGTCGTCAGTAAAAATAATCTGGTTCCTGGACAACCAGATCTGGTAAGCCATAGCAGCCCAAAGAGCACTCTTATACTGAGAGGCCTTTCGGAGGTCATCTAAGAAAGGGGAGCGCGGAGAGCCCATATGATCCAATCCACAATAATAACCTACTGATAGCCAGATCCGCCTCACTCTAGGACAAGAGAAGATGGCATGATCAGTAGACTCTGACTCTAGACCACACAACAGACAGCTAGGCTCGATAGGCCAACCCCTCCTCGCAAGCAAGGCACAAGTGAGAAGGCAGTCCCACAGAAGCTTCCAGATAAAGAGCTGGACCTTGGGAAGGATGGGAAGCTTTAGATCCACGCAGCATCCAGCGAACCCTGAGCTGAGGCCCATAGTCTGAAATCTATAGAAATACCCGGGATGAGCGGAATGGAAAGAATCTGGCGAGAAAGCTCCTCTCCAAAGAGATGGGACACCAGCGGGGTACACCAGGAGGGAGGATTAGAAGAGATCAAACCCTTGACTCTCATACTGCTAGGGACGTCAATACTAAAGAAGGAGGGCCACCGAGAGAGAGGGATGTCAGAAATCTAGGTGTCTTGAATAACATCAATGGAAGAACCATCTCCAATCATCCATGAAGTGTTATTCAGGATGGAGCTACCATACCAACACACCTCCTTCCAAAAAGAAGAATACCGACGAGACGACTGAATATAACGAGGAAGTCCAATGACCGCATCTCGCATGCATAAAAGAGCTCCATAGGCACTGCGGCTCCAGAATAAAACACGAGGCATGCCTAGCCAATAGGGCCTCCCTTCTGACCGGCAGAGACTGGATCCCAAGACCCCCCTCTTGAATTGGCATACAAACCCTCTCCCACGACATAAGGTAAATACCATGCCCATCATGCATAGAGGCCCATAGGAAGTCCCTAAAGCATCTCTCGATCCTCCTAAGGCAAGTGATCGGGATGACAGCATTAGAAAGAAGATACATAGGAAGAGAGGAGAGAACCGAACGGATAATAGTGACCCTAGCCATCATAGATAAACCCATAACCTGCCAACCCTCAATACGCTGATGGACCCGCTTCTCAAGGTCAGAATAGTCAGTACAGCGGGATGTCTACCGATCATGGGAACCCCCAAATACAATAACCGGTCAGTCTGAGACGAGATACCCAGCAATTGGAATATAGCTTCCCTGGTAGCTCTGGTAGTCTTCGGGCTGAAGCAGATAGAAGACTTGAGAACATTGACCTTTGTCCTGAAGCCTGATAATAACGTTGGATAATAGCTGCAAAGGAAGATGTATTGGCAATGGTAGCCAGACCCAGCAGAATACAGTCATCAGTGAAAAAAAGATAAGAGACCGCAGGACCCATGGGACTGGCCATAAAAGGGGCCATGCTACAGTTTGCCTGAGCCTGATAGAAGGCTCGAGAATGATCATCAGCTGCCAGAATAAACAGTAAAGGGGATAAATGGCATCCTTGACGCAACCCCACCGAAGAGTGAAAAAATTCGATCATGCTCCCATTAATGATCAGCGAGAAAGAAGGCCTCTGAATGCATGCCATAATCCACTCGATAAACTGATCATCAAAACCAAACTTCTGAAGGGAATGGTGCAAGAAGACCCTGCTAAGTCTATCATAGGCTCTCTCCATATCCAGCTTAATAGCCATGAGGCACTGTCTGGCCGGGGCTCTCTGGAGATCATACATAAACTCTTAAGCAATAAGGACATTGTCCGAGATATAGCGCCCTCTGATAAACACCCCCTTGTTCTGCTGATATAAGACGGGGAATCACCAGACGAAGGCAGCCAGCTAACAGATGTGTGCATACCTTATACAAAGTAGTGCAAAGACTGATAGGCCAAAAATGCTGAGGGAGGGAAGCATCATTACATTTGGGCACAAGAGTAATAGCGTCCGATTCCAATCAACAGGAATGACCTTAGCTTGAAAGGCAAGATGAATAGCCTGAGCCACCTCCTGACCAACAATGTCCTAGTAATGATGGAAGAAGAAAGGCGGAAACCCATCAGGCCCAAGGGCCTTATCCGGCCCAAGCTCCCAAAGAGCCAAGCGAATCTCGTCAGCAGTGATAGGTCTAATAAGCATTTCATTTTACAGAGAAGAAACCTTCCTAGAGTCAGGGACATGAAAGACGGAGAACCATTGCCAGAGGACTCCGACCATCTGGACTGAAAGAAATGAAGGAGCTGGTCCCAAATAGAGGGAAAGTCCTCATGATAGTGCTCCGCCTCATCAGCTAATCTACAGATCCTGTTAGCAACACGCCGCTTCAGAATGGCCTGGTGAAAAAATTGGTATTACGATCCCCTTCGCGAATCCACTGGATCTGGACCGTTGCCTCAAATAGATTTCCTGCTAAGTGAGAAGAGAGTGGTGCAGAGCTAGCTTGGCCTGGAGAGTAGAAAGGTCAGAGTTCATAAGAAAACCCTCCTAATCCTCCTTAGCCTGCAGGGAACTAATATCAGCTTCGAGCTGTTCCACCTGCCTAACCATATCGCCAACCTCCATTCTATTCCATCTGACCATCCTACGTTTAACCAACAAAAGACGATGAGATAATCGATAAATAGCATTGCCCCGGATAGGAAGATGCTAGATCTAGGAGATGATAGACCGGGCTACCGAATATGAAGTCCAAAACTACTCGAATCTGAACTGCCTCCGTGATGATGATCAACCTCCGTAGAGATTAGAATGGGGCAGTGATCAGAAGTAATCTCGGGAGATGAAAATAGCAGAAGGGAACTTCTGAAGCCATTGGTCCGAGCCAAAGCTCTATCAAGTATCTCCCAAACTCGAGCCAAACCATGATGGTTATTGCACCAGGTGAATTGGAGCCCTGAAAACCCCAAATCCAGAAGACCAGCCAAACTGATGAAAGACCTAAATTCAGTAATATCAGCTGTGCCAGTGATCCTTCTATCCCCACGCTTTTCACTGGCCTTGGTGATACAATTGAAATCACTAGCAACAATGGAAGGGATGCCCTGGGCAAGGAGGGAAAGAAGTTCGGACCATAAGAGCCATCTTTCCCGAAAATCAGTACTGCATAAACAGTCGATAGAAGCCAAGGGTCAGAAGACCCCTTAGAGACAACAAGGCCAATGTGCTGGTTACATTGATGAAAGCATCAATCCTAACAGCTGAGGAGCGCCAAATGGCTAAAATACCTCCAGATAGGCCCACAGCCTCCACCGCATACAAGGACCAAGTACGAACTATCTGTCTCCGAAATCGGGCCAGGCCATCTCCCGACAACCTGGTTTCTAAAAGGATACAGATATCGAAGTTATGAAGTTGCAGCAATTTGAAAAAAGAGGATTGAAACAACGGCTTTCGAGCTCCACTTACATTCCATAGTAAGATCTTCATTTAGCAAGAAGAGGAAGCTGGGACCCCCCTGGTCTTCTACCATAACACTGTCAGGAAGGCACCCAGAAGAGCAGGTGCCATCCTCAGGGATCTGTGGAGAACAGATCATCGCAACTTGGATCTTAGCAGACTGAGGAGATTGAACAGAGGATCGCGATCCTAAACACTGTGATAAACGCACAAATAATCATCATAAACCTATTAATTAATAAGTCAAAGTACATATTATTATTTAATATTTAAATATTTTATATAATATTTTAGGTAAAACCTTATCAACTTAAAGAGCTCGATTTTAGGAGTCCAACGATGCAAACGGTACTCAAATTGGACTTAAAATGAGCTCGAAATTAAATTTACAAGGATTTATCTTTATCTACATATATCTCAAAGCAAACTCGGTAAACCAATTGCCGAGTTCAATCGCAGATTTTACATATTCATTTTTCTCTTCGATTTTTCTTTCCTTCTTATCCAATCACTCCACCAACCAATTAGGGAATAAATTAGATTGAAGACTTTCAAATTGGAAGGAGAATAGTCCGTTATCTCTCCCAAATCTCTTCATTCAGATGCCAAATCGGGAAAGAATTCAAATTTGAAAGAAAATCAGCGCAATCTCTCCGTATTCGTGAAACACGCAAAGAAACTGAGCAGATATGGACGTTCATAATTTCTTCGCGTCTCCTCTACGTTAATGGATCAAGCAAACAAATCGTTCGCATTAATTTGGGCTTCGAATCATATCTGAAATAATTAGGAAGCCGTGTCTGGTATGAAACGGATAGGCATGACCTCTCCGTGATTTCTTTGCGTTTTTTTGCGTCCTCTCCGCATATGAGGATCTATAAATAGCTCTGGCTGGGCATATGTGAGATCAAGCCTCGAACAAAAAAGAATGAGAGACATTCTTGAGGCAGAAAGACGTTCCCTCGGTTTAGAGTTCTGGTGGGTTGCGCTAATCTGATTCAGAAGTTCAGAGTTCTGGTGGGGTTCTGGTGGGTTGATTCAGAAGTTCAGAGTTCTGGTGGGTTGCGCTAATCTGATTCAAAAGCAAGGATCCTGGGGAGTTCGTGCCTTCTTGATGCTGTTGTCGATGTCAAGGAAGAAGATTTAATTTTTTTAGTTTTACTTTTTATGTATTCGGATGCTTTACAATAAAATATTTATTTATGTTTAGTTCTTAGTAAATTCTTTTTAAGTAAAAATAATTTTGACTGGTCTATTCTTAAAAAGAACGGGCGTGATCTATGGGTACGGCGTGCTCTTATAAGATAGATCATATCTTAATTATTCTCATTATATTTATTTAAATTATAATTGCATAATTTTAATTCAAGATAACCATTAAGTCCCTGCGGATTCAATCCCTTACTCTCGCTATCTGAAATTAAGGTGTTTTAATCATTGCACCGGGGACTTAAGTGCAGTTATTTTAAAAAAAATTAAAAAAAATTAAATTTAAAAATTTTTAAAAAAATTATCATGAATTTTCTATTATTTTATTCTTATTTACCTTAATTATTAAATTTTTTTTATTTTCTTTTTAACATAAAAAATTATTTTCCTTCTGATCATAAACCCACTTTTAACCTAATCAACTTTTTTTAATTAACATACTTAAAAAAAAAAAAAAAAACTTAAGAAAACCCTAAGACACTTTCCATAAAACATAATTAATTTTTTTATAAAAAATAAAAATTTAAAAATTTAAAAAATATTTTATTTAATTTTAGATTGACTTAGATAAATTTATTGTCTGCAAAACTTAAATATTTTCATTGACATCTCATAATTTATTAGGGAAATAGAAACTTAACCATAAAAATCTAAAAAAAAAGTAAGTAGATTAATTTTTTCAAGAGCTTGACATTTGCTTGTTGCATAGCATTTTCATAATTAATTTTAAGGGCACAAACCCCTAATCAAAATAAGGTGGGAGTTGATCATCCTTTCTTTGCCCATAAACCACATTCTTCATTTTGCATTAACCCAATTTTTTAATTTTAAAATTAACTAGACATCAGCTTTTAAGGAACTCGAGCTTAATAGGACAAGGCACCCAAAAGAGTTTGACCAGGTCGAGATTGACTGCTTAACTGGTGTCTAGAAAAAAAGGAAAGTGGTTACTTAATTGGTTCCGTCTTTACTAGTAAGCGATGGGGGGACCCCCACTGACCTTATTCTTAACTGGCAGCTAATTTTTGACTTGGAGGGCTCCAAGGCGGTCTTGGAAGTTAGAAGCTGTCTAGATTTAGGTTAAGCCTAGGGTAGAGTTTAATCTTTGTTAACTTGATTGCTAATAATTATTAAATCCTAATTAAATTACTCTTTATTCCTCTAAGTTCTAGGAATCTCTTAGGATACTTCTTTTAGAATTATCTCCTTTTTCTTCTATTACATAAAAAAAAAAAAATTACTTTTGAATCGATAGGGTGTATGCTTGGTCGCCGATCGTTACAACCTAATCTCATACCCCTAGATCCTGAAATAGAGAGATTCTTTAGAGCAAACGGACTTAGAATTATGGACCCTAATAACGAAAATGATCTACCACGATAATTAAAAGAATATTTCACCCCTTCAAAGTATACCTACTCTCCATGCATTCAAGTGCCTCCAGTGAAAGCCACTCAATATGAGATCAAGTCAAGTGTGATTCAAATGTTACCTTCATTTTATGGACTTACAAATGAGGATCCATACAAACACTTAGATGAATTCTTGGAAATTTGTTCGACCGTAAAAATTCAAAATTTTTCTGACGATGCTCTTAGACTTAAGTTGTTCCCATTCTCTCTTAAGACAAAGCCAAATATTGGTTAAATTCATTAGATACTGTAACAATTTCAACTTGGGGTCATCTTCAGAGAGAGTTTCTTAAGGAATACTTTCCTATAGGAAAAACGAATCAAATTAGAAAAGCCATAACAAGTTTTTTTCAGATTAATGGCGAGATGTTTCATGAGACATGGGAGAGATTAAAAGAATTGATTAGAAAATGTTCGCATCATGCCATACCTAAATGGCAGTTAGTTCAATATTTTTATGATGGATTATCAGGCAAATGGTTGATGCTTCATGTGGTGGGACATTTATGTTAAAGAATGAACATGAAGCTTGGCAACTCTTTGAGACATTGAGTGAGAATTCATTACATCACATGTCAGTCGCTCGTAGCGACACTCCCGTAGAACCTAAAAGAGGTGGAATATATGAAATAGGTCATTCTATAGATATCTATACTAAGGTAGATGAACTGTCCCAAAACTTGACCGAATTCTACAAGTTGGAAACACCTCTTCCCCATCTATTCAAAATCATGATGTTTGTATAATCTGCTCAAGTCCGACTCAATCTACAGGTGAATGTCCAGCTGCATACCAATTTCCTAAACTTGTTCAAGAGCAAGCCCACCAAGCCCAAACCCGATTGGCTCCTAGAATAGGAAATGATCCATATGCGAATACTTACAATCCTGGCTGGCGAAATCACCCAAATTTTTCTTGGAAACCTCAACCTATAACCAATTCATCATCAATCAGACCTAATAATCAAGAAACCAATTTTAGAAGCATACCATTTTTACAATACCCAAACATCCCACAACCTCCACCGAATAATCATCCTACTTTCGAAGACAAGGTGTTACAAGCATTGAAAGGGCTAGAAATGAATACTCAAATCCTTCACTCCCACACACAATCTATTGCAAAACTAGAAACTCAAATAGGTCAATTAGCCATAGCATTCAGTAGAGGGGGAGGGTAAGTTACCTAGTCAGCCTATCGATAACCCAAAAGGACAATTCATGGCTAAAGGTTCCAATAGTCTTGACAAATTCCCAGAATATGCTAAATCCGTCATGACTCTAAGAAGTGGAAGAACGTTGAACCCACCAGAACCAACCTAGAAATTAGAAGTGGCTGAACCGGAAAAGAGAAGAAATGCAATGATCAAGCAATCACACCTAAAGCCCCATTCCCTAGTGCTTTAGAATCTCCTTTATCTTTGGACAAGAAGAATATAAAAATGAATGAATGCTTGAGTTATTTAAGCAAGTCCAAATAAACTTACCTCTTCTCGATGCTATCAAGCAAGTTTCAGCTTATGAAAAATTTCTGAAGGATCTATGCACACAAAAACGAAAAGCCAAGACAAAAATACTAAAAATATCCAGTTGACTGAGCAAGTCAGCTTTATTCAGCAAATAACTCCACCCAAACTAAAAGATCCTGGTACCCCGATTATATCATGTGTAATAGGGAACTTCACAATCAAAAAAGCATTATTAGATTTGGGTGCGAGTGTAAACCTTCTCCCAAGTTCAGTGTATGAGTTATTCGGATTTGGAGAGTTGAAATCCACGACGATAACACTACAATTGGCAGATAGATCAATCAAAGTACCTCGTGGAATATTGGAAGATGTATTAGTGAAGGTAGATGAATTTTATTTTTTGTCGACTTCCTTGTGTTAGATATGGAATCTAGTGGTAATCCTAACCAAATTCCCATCATTCTTGGAAGACTTTTTTGGCTACTGCTAATGCATGTATAAATTGTAGAACGGGTATGATGGATGTATCTTTTGAAAATAAGAAGATGAGATTAAATATTTTTAATGCTTTCCAAGGACCACCTGTGTATGATTTAAATGAAGTAAATATGATCGAAGAAGTTGTAGATAAGAAATTTCAAAGTTTGCTTGATTCGGATCCTTTACGAACATGTCTTACACATTTTGAACAGATGACTTTGATATTGATGAGTACCAAAGAGATAAACCTGTTATTAGAACACCTAAGTTTGATACCATCCCTCCTTGGACTATAAAATATGAACCACTTCCAACTAAACCAAGCCCTTTAATACCATCCTTGGAAGAACCACCCAACTAGAATTGAAACCTCTTCCTGCTGACTTAAAATATTCATTCCTTGGACCCAATGATACCCTTCCGGTAATCATTGCATCTACCCTAACCTCTGAGTAGGAAGATAAATTGGTAGATGTACTTAAAGAACATAAAGAGGCAATTGGATGGACAATAGCTGATCTTAAGGGAATTGACCCTTCCTTTGCATGCACCACATTCATAGTGAAATTGAAGCCAAACCACATAGAGACATGCAACGAAGGCTAAATCCGAACATGAGGGATGTTGTTAAGAAAGAAGTAGTAAAATGGCTTGATGCTGGTATTATTTATCCAATTTCAGATAGTCAATGGGTTAGTCCAATCCAAGTAGTACCTAAAAAGTGGGTATTACCGTGATTAAAAATGAAAAGGGCGAATCAATTCCTACTCGCACATCAACTAGTTGGAGAGTGTGTATAGATTATCGAAAGTTGAATGCCGTGACTAGGAAAGACCACTTCCTTTGCCTTTTATCGATCAAATTCTAGAACGGCTAGCGGGACAAAGTTTCTTTTGTTTCTTAGATGGATATTCAGGATACAATCAAGTCCCAGTATTTCCTACAGATCAAGAAAAGACCACCTTCACCTGTCCCTTTGGAACATTTGCCTTTAGACGCATGCCTTTTGGTCTTTGTAATGCACCAGCCACTTTTCAACGATGTATGTTGGCCATATTTTCTGATATGATTGGTCAATTTTTAGAAATATTTATGGATGATTTTTAATTTTTGGTGCTTCATTTGATAGCTGCCTCGAGAACTTGACTAAGGTACTGAAACGATGTATGGAAATGAATTTAGTCCTAAGTTGGGAGAAGAGCCATTTTATGGTTCGTGAGGGAATTGTGCTCGGACACATTGTTTCAGAGAAAGGTATTGAGGTTGATAAAGCCAAGGTTGAATTGATCTCAAATCTACCATCCCCAACCTCAGTTAAACAAGTACGATCTTTCCTTGGTCATGCTGGTTTTTACAGATGCTTCATCAAGATTTCAGTAAAATTTCTCGACCATTTGTAATTTGCTGACCAAAGATAGTTCTTTTAATTTTGATGAAGATTGTCTAATAGCCTATAACATCCTTGAACTGCTTTGACCACTGCACCAATTATCAAGCCCCAGATTGGACCATACCTTTCGAAATCATGTGTGATGCTTCTGATTATGCTGTAGGGGCAGTTCTAGGACAGAAACTCAATCGAAAACCCCATGTAATTTATTATGCTAGCAAAACTCTTTCAGATGCACAAATGAACTATACTACCACTGAAAAAGAATTACTAGCAGTTGTGTTTGCCCTAGAAAAATTTAGATCATATCTGTTAGGGTCTAAGGTTTAGTTTACTCTGATCATGCAGCATTAAGGCATTTGTTATCAAAAAAGGATACAAAACCAGACTGATTAGATGGATCCTTCTACTACAAGAATTTGACTTAGAAATCTTAGATAAAAAAGGTTCTGAAAATATGGTAGCAGATCATATCTCTAGAATCTCAGTGGAATACAATAAAGAAATAATCAGAGATAAGTTTCCTGATGAGCAATTGTTCTCAATTTCCCATAGCAGTCTTCCTGGTTTGCCCACATTGTGAATTATTTGGCAATAGGAAAAGTACCTTCCCACTGGACAAAACAAGAAAAAGATAGATTTTTCTCACAAATCAAATATTACTTTTGGGAAGACCCTGAATTATTTAAGTACTGTTCAGATCAGGTGATTAGGCGATGTCCCCGAGAGTGAATTCAAAAGCATACTTAACTTTTGTCATTCTCTTGCCTGTGAGGGACATTTTAGTGAAAAAAACTGCAGCAAAGGTACTGCAAAGTGGGTTTATTGGCCAACTCTTTTTAAAGATGCACATGAATTTGACGTAATTGTCTCCAATGTCAACAAACAGGAAATATTTCTCGAAAAGATATGATGCCCTAAACCCTATCTTGGTTGTAGAAATTTTTGATGTATGGGGTATTGATTTTATGGGCCCATTTCCTTCCTCTTTGGATTCGAATACATTCTAGTGGCAGTTGATTATGTGTCAAAATGGATTGAAGCCATGGCAACTCGAACCAATGACCATAAAGTTGTAATCAAGTTTATTCAGCGTAACATCCTTAGTCGTTTTGGATGCCCAAGGGCTATAATTAGTGATGGGGGTACACATTTCACGAATAGACACTTTGAAGGATTAATGAACAAATATGAATTACTCATAATGAAAAATGACTAGTGGCCAAGTTGAAATATCAAATAGAGAAATTAAACATATCCTTAAGAAAACGGTGAGACCCGATAGGAAAGATTGGTCAGAACGTTTGGATGATGCATTATGGGCTTATCGTACTGCATTTAAAACTCCCATAGGAATGTCTCCTTACAGGCTCGTATTTGGAAAGGCCTGCCATTTACCTGTAGAATTGGAACACCGTGCATTTTGGGCCATCAAGCAATTTAATTATGATATGAAAAAGGTAGGTGTTACTAGAAAACTTCAATTGAATGAGTTAGAAGAGCTACGAAATGATGCATATGAGAGCTCAAAAATTATAAAGAACGAACCAAAGCATATCATGACAAATTTATTAATAGAAAAACTTTTGAACCAAATCAAAAAGTATGGCTTTACAATTCAAGATTACATCTTTTCCCTAGAAAACTTTGTTCACGATGGAATGGACCTTTTATAGTAACTCAAGTATTTTCCCATGGGGCTGATAGAACTCAAAGATCCTAAGCAAGGGAATATTTTTAAGGTAAACGGTCAACGTTTGAAACCATATATAGAAGAAATTAATGATGAAGAAGTTGTTGAATCAATTGATCTTGTGAACCCAACACTATCGTAATGAGTAGCATAGTCTGGCTGAAGACTTTAAACTTAGCGCTCTTGGGAGGCAACCCAATTTATTAGTTATTTTTAACTTTTATTTTCTTAGTATGACCAGAGAAGAGCAACAAAAGTAGATCGAAAGAAGATGGCAACAATGAAACCTCCAACCTTCAAATACTCGACCAGGTAGTATCTTTCCTTGAAATTAATTTTTCTTCCATTAGGGACAATGAAATTAAGTTGGGGGGTAGAATAAGTAAATCCTCGAGTAAAACTATAATCAGTATTTGTGTACCAAATTTTATCTCGATTTGAAGTTAATCAAGCATTCTAATCATCAATGAACGATTAATGGTTAGATTATTTTAGAGATACTGAGGAACAAATTATTAAGGAAACCTAATAAAAGATAGGTTTAGCCCACAAAAATTTTTAGAATAATTTCAGACCCTCCTGACCACTGATCTTAATAGTACAATCTACTTAATAATGGTATGGGTGAAAATGTCATTTAAAAAAAAAAAAAAAAAAAAAAGAAAAAAAGAGTCTCTTAAAGTTAATAAATTAGGTTCTTAGCATTTTCACTAAGTAACCGGGCCCATCACCTAAGCAAGTGATGTTGTTCGCGTAAAAAGGTGAGAATGTGAAAGAACCTAAGTAAAGTAAGTCATACCTAAAGCCTGTTTGACTCAAGTCAGTAATCTGAGGGGTGTTTTACACCTAATGCCTTAAAACCAACTGGTTTGGGAGCCATTGGCCTAAAGCTCACTACAAGGGTCAATTAAAAAGCAAGGGGTTAGGACATTGCACTGACTTTACACATAAATAAATAAATAAATAAATAAGGAGACTAAATTATAAAAAGATACTACACCCAACCCAAATTAAGTTAGAGGACTTAAACAGAGAAGTAAAAAGTTGGTGAAGAAGACTTCTATAAATTCTTATGGGCTGCACTCTATCACTAAATGGGTAAACTTGATAATCCAATGAAGCACCTCTCTTATGATCTATCAGAAAATCTTTTGATTTTAGAATTGTAAGATAACTATCAATTCTTGGACTAGCTTGGTACATATTTCTAGATTCTTTATTTACTCGAGGATGAGTAAAATTCAAGTTGGGGAGAGTGATAAACGCATAAATAATCATCATAAACCTATTAATTAATAAGTTAAAGTACCTATTATTATTTAATATTTAAATATTTTATATAATATTTTAGGTAAAACCTTATCAACTTAAAGAGCTCAATTTTAGGAGTTCAACGATGCAAACGGTACTCAAATCGGACTTAAAATGAGCTCAAATTAAATTTACAAGGATTTATCTTTATCTGCATGTATCTCAAAGCAAACTCAGTAAACCAATTGCTGAGTTCAATCGCAGATTTTACATATTCATTTTTCTCTTCCGATTTTTCTTCCCTTCTTATCCCATCACTCCACCAACCAATCAGGGAATAAATTGGATTGAAGACTTTCAAATTGGAAGGAGAATCATCCGTTATCCCTCCGAAATCTCTTATGTTTCGTTCAGATGCGAAATCGGGAAAGAATTCAAATTTGAAAGAAAATCAGCGCAATCTCTCGTATTCGTGAAACACAAAGAAACCGAGCAGATATGAATGTTCATAATTTCTCCGCGTTTCCTATGTGTTAATGGATCAAGCAAACAAATTGTCCGCATTCATTTGGGCTTCGAATCAGATCTGAAATAGTTAGGAAGCCGCGCCTGGTATGGAAACGGATAGGCACGACCTCTCCGTGATTTCTTCGCGTTCTCTTCGCGTCCTCTCCACATATAAGCATCTATAAATAGCTCTGGCTGGACAGATGTGAGATCAAGCCCCGAACAGAGAAAGAAGGAGAGACATTCGTGAGGCAGAAAGACGTTCCCTCGGTTCAGAGTTCTGGTGGGTTGCGCTAATCTGATTCAGAAGCAAGGATCCTGGGGAGTTCGGTGCCTTCTTGATGCCTTCTTGATGTTGTTGTCGATGTCAGGGAAGAAGATTTATTTTTTTTAGTTTTACTTTTTATGTGTTCGGATGCTTTACAATAAAATATTTATTTATTTAGTTCTTAGTAAATTCTTTTTAAGTGAAAATAATTTTGACTGGTCTATTCTTAAAAGGGATGGGCCGTGATCTACAGGTATGAGCCGTGCTCTCATAAGATAGATCATATCTTAATTATTCTCATGATCTGTTTATTTAAATTCATAATTGCATAATTTTAATTCAAGATAACCACTAAAGTCCCTATGGATTTGATCCCTTACTCTCGCTATCTATTAGTGAAATTAAGGTGTTTTAATTGTTGCGCTACGACATGCATCAACTGGCCCAGGATATCCACAACCGATGGGTCATTAGAAGAGCCTGTAACCATAAGAGACTGGGCCTTCTCCCCTACCTGATCCTTGTCTTGACAAACAACTGAAAACCCATGACCAGCAGTCAAAAACTCGAGAGCAGAAGATTTCACTTGTTTACCTTTAGAGGTGGAGGCATTGCCTTTCCTTTTCTTTTTATCCATTTTAGAAATTGACCGAGGGGCCAGATTCTCCGCCGGGCAAGCTCGCTTAAGGGGACCCGGAAAAGCATCCCTACTCCTAAAAGGACTTACACTTCCAGAATCCAATTCAAGAGAAGCGAAGGGATTCTTAGAAAGCAAGGATTGGGTGTGATTAGCCCCAGAGCCCTGAACCCCTGCTACAGCCTGCATTTCACTTACTCCACACTCATTTAGACCGGCATGCCCAGTGAACCCCGGCACGCCCTCAAACATAGCAGCTGCCTTCCCCTTATCCACAGTCAACAGTCCTAGGACAACAGCTTGAAGATCCACCACCTTAGGGGCCCTAGTACTCTGCCGACGAGCCAGCTTAGGCGGAGCAGACCACCCCTCGGTCGACGACCCCGGGACTAAGGGCGGAGAGGAAGGGTTCGGCCAAGGTGCAGGGGACACCGGAACCGTCTCCGACAGCGGCTTCCTCCTTGACACCACATGGGGGCCCTTGACCTCCTTACGCTGCTGGACTGTAGACATCCAAAAGCCCAAGAGGAGATTATCAGACGATGGCTCAGCATCAGGCTTGGCCATTGAGGAACATCTGTCGGTGAGATGCAGCGAGCCGTAACATGGACAGATTCCCTCCAGATGCTCAAACACAAATTGTTGCCAAAACGGACCGTTCATCCCCCTCTCACGAAACCCCGGCCGGAGAGGAGAACGAAGCTCAACTTGAGCACAGACGCATACGAATCCTCCCCTGTTCTTCGCCAGGGTAGCCATATCGGCGAATTGGAACTATCCTGCCGTCGCAATGATCTCTCTGAGGATCTCCTCCCTCCAAAATTCATTTGGAAGATTGGGTAGTCTAATCCATAGAAGAGCCCGTCAGCCGTCAGGATAAACTCCGGTCTTCAAGCTTTAGACGCTATAGGTTGGCCGTTTACCACCCATGGACGTTGCAGCACCATGTCATGGGCAGCAGCGTCAGCAAACAGGAAAATATGGCATCAGAACGCCAAGCTTAGAGGGACTATATCGCCGGGAATACCACCTCTTCGGAACTCCTTGATGAAGGCCTTCGCTGGTACCCATAGATGGAAAGACCTCACCAGGACGGCACGTTGCTGCCATCCCACAGATTCTGCTTCCAGCTCCGCCACCGAAACTTGGACTATGTTGAAAAATTGGGCCTCCAACAATGCCACCTTAGCCGGCGAAGAAGAAGAAGAAATTCACCGAAAGCTCGCATCCGCTGCCTGTCTCCCAGGAACTCGGCCATCGGAATCACCATCCGCAGCCATAGGAGAGAAGGGGGAGGCAGAGGAACCAAGGGCCGGAGAGCAGGAACGGCGAAAGCGGAGAGGATCACCGGAGATCAGCAAAGAAGGAGGCCAGAGCACTACTCTTAAAGCAAGCAAAAACGGGAGATCAGGGATGGAGCTACAGTAACCCAGAGCTACAGTAACCCAGCCTTTGCTTTCTTCTTACAATCTGGTTTAAATGAGAGTTGATCTAATGGGTTGATAAAGATAAACTAAGCATGTCCAATCTCCATGCGCACCCAAGACAACAAAGCTCCACCGCCTGGTCGCATCAGAACGCCCATGGGAGGCCGTCACGTGTATCTCTTCAATCACGGCGCCGACCGACTACATAAACCATCTCATCTTCTCGCCTAAATCCAACCAAGACCAAGCGCCCACACTCCCCGCCTCTCTCTCTCTCTCTTTCTACCCCGCTCGATCGATTGCGAAGGGCGGAAGCCCCGGCGGGAAAAACCCTCGCTCAAAACCCTGCGAACCCTAGCGCTCCTTCTCGGAGGGAGAACGATCTTGAGGCTGGCGGTGGCGATGGAGCTCCAGAACACGGTGAAGGAGGCCCTGAGCGCCCTCTACCACCACCCCGACGACGCCGTCCGGGCCCGCGCCGATCGTTGGCTCCAGGACTTCCAGCACACCATCGACGCCTGGCAGGTATGTTTTCCTTCTTGCGTTTTCTCCCTCTTTTTGCTCCGATCTCTCAGAGATCTTTTGTCCGCCCCCTGTTTTCCTTTCTCTCTATTCTTTGGTCTTGATTTCCGTCTAGGGTTAGCATAGAAATACATTTTTTGTTGATGATGGGGGGTGTGAATCAGATATATTGTCTCAGAACTCGAAGGTTGTCAATAGAGTTTCGTTCTTCTTGCTTTCTTTTTTTCTTTTCTTTTTTTAATGAAACGATAGAAAATTACATAGAAGAGTAATCTTTATCAGGACATGGTGTAATAGATGAAAGAGGGCATGATATTAACCGACCCATATGTTTGTCATGAGGATGTCTGGTTTTGACGGTCCTTGATTCTGCTTTTGTTTCCCTAGAAAATTACATCATGTTAGGGCTTTTATGGTTGTAGTCTCTTTTGTGTGGTATTGATTTTCTGATGAAAAGAACTGCGGCTATTATTTCTTTGTTGCTTGCAGACGATTGTTTATTGCTCCTCGATAAAGTTCTTTTCTTTTTTCTTTTTACCACTGAATTGCAAAGCAGTAGAATTCCTTGAAGAATATATATTTTTCCCCTGTGAAAAAACTGGCCTAATTGATTGAAGTTGTTTATGCATTTTCTTAGCTGTCATTCCTTTTTCTCTTTTTTTTTAAATTTTCATCAAGAAAAATATTTTAGTTTCCCCTCTACAAGAGCTCTTGCTCATATATATATATATATATATATATATATATATATATATATATAATCTCAGTACTTTTTACTACTACCATTTGATGGGAGACATTAGGAATATGGTTGTAGATGAAGTTATGCTATTACAACAGTTTCATGATGATGCATTGCATAAATTGCCCATGTACTCCATCTATTGTTTGATGGATGATGGTATTGTGGTTGGCCTTCAGGTTTTCAATAACAAAGATCAGGAAATAGTCATGCCTAGGGCCAAGAACTATGTGAGCTTGTGTAATAGATTATAATTTCAAACTATAGTGCTGTTCAATGATGCAGTTCTCAATGCTAACCATTTATTGTAAAAAGACCGCACTCATGTGCGAATTCCTCTTTGGAGGAGAGCAACTATATTTTAAGTTTTTTAAGGTAGTGTTTGATAGCCCAAAAGCTATTTCTGGATAAATGTACGGGATAGCATTTATCCAGGGGATAGCTGAGGGAATAAGCATTTTTTTTAAATTACAAGTCTGCCATCAAGGGATAACTTTAGTTGTTCCTGGGTTTCCTAAGGAATAAGTTCAAGGGATAACCCATGATTAACCATGTAATCCATGATTAACCATGGTTAATCATGGGTTATCCCCTCTGGTTAATTTTTTCAGACCTATCCCTTCTAGCTATAGCATTTGGGGATAAGGAGGGATATCCAGGGGATATCCAGGGGATATCCCTCCTTATCCCTCATATCAAACACTACCTAAGAGTTATATGCCATAGTGGCCATAAAAGTGTAATAACATGGTCAGCTCATGTCCATCATTGAGTTTCAAATATGAGAAATCTCCTTCTTTTGACAAAATTCTTAGCTTTCTCTGATTATGAAAATTTGATATGCGAAAGTTGATTTTGTGGGTTTTAGATAATAAAATTATACTCAAACGGTTGATTTTGTGGGTTTCAGATAACACAATTAACTGAGATGATTAGAGTTATATATGGATGGGCAACACTAAAGATGAGAAGTTGGTGTTAGGATATTAACAAGATCATGGTCTTAAATATTAGCACGATGTCTTGTGGATTGGGTTACCCTCCCTAGTATTGGGATGTGCATGCTAGTGTCTCAATCGGAGATCAAGATAATTTTGTAAGAATGGCCCTACAACATTGTTCAATTTTAGTAATGCCCTAAGCTCATCTGTTGGTCCAATCAACTTATTACCAAGGCCGGTTGATGTGGCCTTAAAAAACTCGAGTCCAAGTTAAGGTAGCAGGCGAACATGAGTTATAAATTCTTTAAACTATTCTTATTCATCTGATGTGAGATTATTCATGAGGGAGTGTTATAATCTGTCCTGCTGTATCAGGTGATGCCTTTGTTGCACTCTACGAACTATCACTGAGGCCTAAATCTACCCCGAGCAGGGTTAGTGTTGTAAAGGTGGCTTTATGTGCTGGCAGGATTCTTCACCATTGTTCTATGTACGGGTGTAATTGAGCCGAGTTGAGTCGACACAGTGCCAAGCTGACCTCGACTCGACTCTAAAATTTAAAGCTCAAAACTAGACTCGAGCATGATGAGTTTCTTATTTAAAGCTCAAACTCGAGCTGGATGAAATACTCGATATACTTGAGTTCAACTTGATTTGACTCGAATTTTTGTATAAAAATTTTAAAAATAATTTTTAAATTAAAATAAAATATGTTCTTAACTAAAAATTCAAAGGAGTTTTATATTATTAGGACAATATTGTAAATATGTATAGCTATAAGGGTAAAATAATAAAATTACGTAAGTCTGATTAAGCTCATAAGCTTTTCGAGCCGAGTAATTTAATACTCGAACTCCACTTAATAATATACTCAAATATTTTCTAGTGATTTCGAGCTATTCGTGAGTTGTCTTGACTCAGTTATAACCCTAGTTCTATGGGTAACCCTTTTCTCCTAGCTGACCAACCTCTACACATCTAGCTTGGTTCTGATATCATCTATAATGCCGCAATCCCATCTGTTAGCTCAATTAACTTGTTTATGAACTAGATCTTTATGGCCTTAAAAACTCGAGTACATGATAATTAGTAGCAGGTAAACCTGAGTTGTAATTTCCTTAATCCATTCTTTTCCATCCATTATGGGAATATTTTTATGGGGCATTACAATACCTACCAACTTTTGCATATTTGGATCGGCTTTGATATTATTTGTAACGTTCCAAACCTACTGCTGGTCTAATTAATCTGTTATGGGACCGAGTCCATGTGGCCTTAAAATTTTGAGTCCAATTACACCGGTGAACTTTTCAAACTATTCTATTCCATCTAATGTGGGGCTATTTATTGGAGTATTACAGTTTTAGCTCTCAAGCTACGTGCACTTGCTAGATTAACTTAATTGGTAGCATTTAGTCTTTATCGTGGTATCATTTTTGTTATTTATTAATAAGGTGATAATATCCAATTGGTATTATGGGAGGAGGCTTAGAAGGATATAACCAGCTGAACCAAATCTTCGTATACATACAGTGTATGAAAATCAGAATACAAACAAAAATGAGCTCTCACTACAAATGCATGGTGTTGGCAGAGACCCAGTGAAATTACTGGATGGGGGCTAAGATGGAGATGCATTCCTAGAGTCTTGTAAGACTGAATGAAGATGTCAGCAGACAGTAACAGGGTTGAGGATGTTGTACAAATCTGACTGTTGAGAAAGGAAGAATGTCAGGGTGCACTAGATACATTGTAATGAATTGGGCTGACGATGTTGTCCAAATCTGACTGTTGAGTAAGGGAGAATGTCAGGGTGCATTAGATGCATTGCAATGAATAGGATGTTCGTGCATTTCTTCCAAGGTGAATGATAGCCTTAGAAATAGGTTAGATCACATTAGTAGGGGGTAAAGTTATGGAATTAAAGAGGTCATACTCAAGTTGACAAAAGTCACATGACTGCTTTTCCATTATCTTGAATGTCTATTTAAACGGCAGTTGTTGCAAATTAAATGCAATTAGGGGGTCATTTGCAGTTTTTTTTTTAGTTTAGGATGGGAAGTGCAAATTTACCATAGTTCAGAGGGGCTATGTGGAATTAATACTTTTTTTTCCCTTTCGCCTTTGAGTGAGTCCATGTCATGCTTTTTGATTTTACCCTTTTGTATAAACATTATGGATATGTGCTATTTAATTCGATTGGTGACTCAATGTCCTCACAGGTTGCTGATAATTTGCTTCACGATTCTAGCAGCAATATGGAAACTCTCATTTTTTGTTCTCAGACTCTTAGAAGCAAGGTAATGTTAAAATTATTGAGAAAAGGCTTCATGTGCTTTGAGAGCTGGTAACTCTTTCATTGTTCATGGTGCCAGTAGTTTTAATTAAAAATTTTGTGAATTGTGACATATAGGTACAACGGGACTTTGAAGAACTACCTTCGGAAGCATTTCGTCCTTTACGTGATTCTTTATATGTGAGTATCTTGCATATTTTAATTTAAAGATAGTTTTAATTTTATTCATGATACCTGAAACCTTTGTTACTTCTGCTTGATTAGTTAATGTGTGTATCATCTGAATAATCACTATAACTGTTATGCTTGATTTATTTATTGCTTTTTGGAATCTAGGACTAGTGTGAGAGCTTTTGGGTTGCTGAGAACTGTATTTCATTTAATTCATGAGAACTTTGATTTATTTATCTGGGTTGAAATCATCATATGATTGCATCAAGTCACTTATCCAAGCATATTTCATTTCTTGCACTCTCAAGGGGACTGTTGGGCCCACTAATTCCATTTATAAAAACCAGGGAACTTTCTGGGGAAAAATATTGGGGTTTCGAAGTTTTTATTGCCAGTACGAGTTTTATTTATTTAATTTTTAATTAAACTAACACTGGTTCTTAGTTACTGGAGGCGTGCTAGATGTGGGTAGGTGGAACTGGGTGTCTTAAAAATGTTTAGTAAGAAAATGCTTAGGAAGCGGGTGCAAGGACAATTTCAAGGGGATCTGGAAGCAGGTGTGTTATCCTAAATGAAAGATTCTTGCTACTAAGCTTATGTCCTCTTGAGGTAGCATTCAAAGTATTTCTTCTATTCAATCTAATTAATAGAGTTGTGTCTTCAGCATCAGATTCTTAATACGATAGGGTTTAACTTAGTGTGCCAAGGCTTCCCTATCTACGCCTCTTTATAGAAAAGATTGGGGAAATATATAAAATAAGAGTCAATATGAGTCTATTAGAGGGAAACAGTGGAGAATCATCTTTTCTTTCGCAATCCTTCATTTTTTTTTTTTTTCTTGTGAAATGCTTTTCTGACCTCTTTGGTTTGGTCTGTCAGATTTTGAATTCTGAAATAGTGTTATGGATAAATGAAGAGTGTAGTATGGAAAAAAATTGCAACCGTGCTGACTAGCAGTTGCCATTTGGCATTCCATATAACCTATTCATGTTTAAATATTTATGCTACGTTTGCTTTTATTGCAAGGCAAAATCTCCTACATTAAGGTCTAGCTGTATTAAAGAATTGTATCGGTCTAGCTTCTGATCATCCTTCATCCTTGCAAAGCCAAGGATATGTTATATGGAACAATGAAAGCTTAAACTATAGAATGTTATATTGGTTCAGTGAAGATGTTGTATGATACTTACTGGGGGAAAGAAACAAGTTGTGGAGACTCTACTTTCATTATCAAAATGATACTTTGGCTTGATTTTTAGCCATACTAGTAGCACTCTTTTTTCCATAGTCTAATTTGTAGACAATTGTAAATATGCAGTGATGTAATTCAGTGAGTATGACCTATGAAAGTATTTTAACAGATGGCCATGAAAGAGTGATATCAGATAGCCTGCTAATGCTTTTATACGTTCAGTATGTTTTTAACCAAGATTTAACTGTGTGAAATGTCTACTGTACATGAAGCGCTTTTCTCATTGCTGGAAAATTGTGACATGTGCATTACTATAAATAGACCAAGTGTGAGGCATTGTGCCTGTCCTTGTTGGCTTCTAGCATCATATGCATGAATCCGTTGAACATGATAATTAATATCATAGCACCTGCCACTTTGAGTTCTTGGATTAATAAAAAAAGGAGAGTTTTATTTTTATTTTTTGAAACATTGAGCGCCATATTTGTCACATAACAGTACAAACTCCAATTCTTAGGATATTTAACTGTGTTTGAAGAGGGGAAATGATGTGATCATAACTCCATGTTGTCTGAGGTGCACATCCTGGTGAAGCTGAAAATTTTATAATATTTTAGCAGGGGTGGGAAATGTATGATGGCATGTTTGACCATTGACATTCAAGTGGCTTTTGGTCATATATATATCTCTGCACTTTCTTATTAGCTGCTTTTTGATGCTTTTTGTGTTTACTTAGTCCCTTGCCTTATTGGTTATTTTTAGATGATGGGCATTTGATGCCAAAGAGTGTGCAAAGGCACTTTTCTCCTTGACATATATCTATAAATTATGACATCTGAACCTTTTTTGAAGGTTTAAACTTTTCTCCTTGACATTCTAGTGCTATTACTTTGTTTCTAATTTGCTGACTTGTCTTTATTAGGCTCCCCTTAATAGACAAATTGTAGATAAATCGTTCTCATTTTAAGAAAATTGTATCTAAAATGAACCGAACAATTATTTTAGCAAAATTCAGTAAGAAGTAATGTTCTTTGGTAAATTCACAAGATATAGTTGGTGTTGTTTCACTATGAACACAAAGAATGTAAAGATGTACTGATCATTTATTTTATCACTTAGTGATGACATCAGGTAAAAAATTGATGAAAATGTAAAATGATATTAATTCTCGAATAGTTTAAAATGTCTGGTGAGACAGTTAATTATGGTCTGTGTATGTTATGTTGTATGATGTTGACTCTTGACATGCTATATGAAAAAATAGACAACCATGCTCTTTGTTATTTAAAAGGATTTGCAGGCGTGCTATAAAAATCCCTTATCTTCTACATCAAGACCATATTGGATGACTTTAGCTGATAAGTAGACATCTTTTTTACCATTAACATGTTGAGTGTTCCTTATAATCAAACTATGCATGATAAATTGCTTTTTTTTTAAATGCATATTGTTTTGATAAATACCACTGAGAAACACATTCTATGAACAATCTTGATACTCGGTAACATCAACCAACCATTATTAAGGAAAGCAACTTTTAACATATACTTTAAGGCTTTTGTTACTTGCATGAATTAAAATCCTGGCTGCAGCAGTATAATAAATGATAGCTATACTGCACAATATGCGAATGCATGATATTGTCAAATGACTCAAATCTACCAAGACTTGGCTGTTGTATCTTTTGAAAAATTAATGTGTCATCATACACTATGGGCAATATATTTGATGATTTAAACTATCATTATAGCAAACTTTAGGTCTCAAGTTCAGATGGATTCACCTACCAAGCTACTGATAGTTATCTATGCCTCTCACTTTTATGTCCCTAATTGTTTTGTTGGTTCTCCAGTGATTTTTCTGTTTATATCTGTTATTGATTGGCTTACTATTGCTGAATGTAGACGTTGCTAAAGAAACTTAGCAAAGGACCTCCTAAAGTCAGAACCCAGGTAATTTTAGGCATATTCATATACTAAGAGTTTGTGTTATCTGAATTTATAACCTAGATTTTTTCCTTTTTAGATTTGTATTGCAGTTGCTGCTCTGGCTGTGCATGTCTCTGTTGAAGACTGGGGAGGTGGTGGCATTGTCCATTGGTTAAGCAGTGAGATAAAGGTTCATCCTGAATATATCCCAAGTTTTCTGGAGCTGCTTATTGTCTTGCCAGAGGTATAAGCTAGCACATCTTAGGAAACAGGTGTTGGTAAAATATTTCAACACTGATTCTTTTGCTTTGTTTTTACAAATACCATCTCGCTTGAAAATGTTCATCATCCTCCCTAAATGTGTTGAACAAAGAATAGTAATAGGGGATCAGCTACAAACATGGTTGGTTTGAAACATTTTGCATCTCTAATGCCTTAGAGTGCTTAAATTCAGCCTATATATCTATTTATTTATCTGTATGTGTTTGCGCGCATGCTTCTTGTTTTTTTATTATATGATACTTGCGTTAGGTAGCTGACAGCCAGCGTAAAACTTCGTCAGATCTCCTAAAACATGAATCTAGTAAATCAAACGATGCGAAGGGCTAGGACGTCCTTTGAGTATCGATTTAGTCCTGAATAGAGCAGAGTGGAGGAAGTAGATTCATATAGCCGACCCTATGTAGTTGGGAAAAGGCTTAAATGAGTTGAGTTGAGTTGTAGATACTTGCATTAGGAAAGATATTTTTTTTCCCATTATATACTATGTGGTTGATGTTTGTGGTCCAGTCATTCAACCTGCAGTTTGCAAGCTTTTATTTGGAACAGGATCACTTTAGCTATGCAACAGTGTTGGGAGCATTGTGCTTATGCTTAATAGTGCAAATGTTTGCTGATTCTCTGCCCTTTAATGCGCATTAGTTATTGTACCTTGTCAAAGTTTGTTGCTGTATTTTTGATTCTTATTTATAATAATTCATCTTGCATTTTCTTAGTCAGTGAACTCATTTACTTTTGGCCCAACAGGAAGCTTTCAGTCATAAGATTGCAGCTCGGCCAGAAAGGCGTCGCCAATTTGAGAAGGAACTTATTTCGTCAGCTGAAGTTGCTCTTGGCCTCTTGACTGCTTGTTTAGGGTTTGATGAGTTGAAGGAGCAGGTAAATTAATGCTTTCTTGCTTTTAGTTCTTACAAATTCCTGTTATGCAAGGTTGCAGATAAGCTTGATTTTTTTAATTTTTAATTTTTAATTTTTTTTTTTGCATTCTTGACATGATTTGGTGTTATGCCCACATTTCTGTAGTCTCCTTGACCCACCTGCCCAGCAGGTCTGACTTCTACAAATTCAAAATCAGGAGAGTTTCGTCTTGCAGGATTAACAGTGTTGTGTCTTTCATTTTTGAAACCTAAGGCATCCTCCCAATTAGCTCTATGTTAACTTGATCTGTGTACCAGTTGTTTCTATGCCAAGAAATAATGAACAGTTTAATTTATTTTGCGATCACGTGTCACTTTGTTGAGTTGCCTGTTCTTTTATTAAGTGATATTCGTTGGTCTTTGATGTTTGTTTTAATTCCAGGAAAACAAATGCAACTGGTTGAAGTATGCATTTTTTTACTGTTTCTCTTTGTATAAACTGTGAACCTGTTGATACAAACATGTAAATAATCTGGTACCACAAGTACCTAAACCATGGCAAAGTGGCCAACCATTAGGCACAAGCATCAAGCACAAAACAATATTAAGGAAATTACTGAGAAAATTAAAGAAACTGGATTTTACTTTTTCACTTCCCTTTTCTGCAAACTTTTATCCTCTGTTGAGTACAGTAGCTGCTGCCTTTGCCTTTGCCTCTGAAGTTGGCAGGGGCCACTATTGTGGATGGTAGCAAAATTGCTATTTTATCAGTAGTTGATGTATATTGCAAACTAGAGTAGAAAAAAATCAGAGGAAAGATTGGAGGAAGCAAAAGAGGAGGTATCATAAGAAAAAAAAAGAAGTAAAATACACCGCCACTCTATTCTGATTTCTTAGATACTTTTAAGGATCCATTGCTGCCAGATGTCTGTGGGGCCTGCTGCTGCTGGTTGTTGTGATTTGATCTTCGCAAAATGCTAGAGCCCAGCATGCTATGAAAATCATTTGATTGTATCATGACACAAGATGCTATTTTCAGCCTTGGTTTTTGTATTCTAATTCAGTTTTCTAGGCACGCTGTTGCTTTAAATGAACCAAAATTATTTCTTTGTTCTTCTCTTTAGATATTATTGCAAGAAGACTTATTCATTAATGTTATGATGCTATGGTTACAAGAATTTAATGTAAAAAGGGAGGGCAATAACGATGATTCATAGAAAGGGATGGTAAAATTTAATCTTACAAGGGTGGTTTGTTTATGGAAGCTGTAGAAGGTGGAAGCAAGACACAAGTGAAGATGAAAATGCTAGACATAGATGGACCATGTAGAGCAATGAACAAGTGAGCAGATGTATGAACAAGCTAGCAGATGTTTTAAGAAGTCACCCTCTTCAAAGATCTAAATTGCGGAGCCTATGTAGTTCCAAATTTGGGTCTTGTTTTGAGAGAACTCTAGATGGTAACATGTTATAACATTAGATTCTTTAGTGTAACAATCAATTATTCATTAGACATGGAAATGTTCTTTTATCTACTGCTTTGTAATTTCAATATAATGATCTCACACTATTATGAAGTGGAAGAAAATCTCATGTAATGGAATCATATAATGCAGTGGAAGTTGTTAGTCAAAATCTACCATTAGTTATTTAACTGTTGTGGATTCTATAATATCAGTAACATGGTTCCTTCTATCTGCAGGTTTTGGAGGGTTTTACTTCATGGCTTCGCCTGAGCCATGGGTATGCATTTTCTGATTCTCAAATATATTATTTTGAAATTCTACCTGAGTCGTCAAAGCATACACATGCTTTAGTTTCCAAACCAGGCTGGTGTTGGACCAGTATAGTGTTGTCATGTTGTCAAACGGCATGGCATAACATGCAGCTAGTGGTCTAAATGAACCGGACATGAGGCTGAACTTAAGCTAAATTGAGATAAACTCGACTCTGCTTATTTAATTTCAAAACAAGCTAGAGTTATTCATGAACAACTCATTTAAGAGAGTTGGTTAGAGTTTAAGGTCTTTCAAGGCTTTTATTTGTTTAGTTTAATAATCCTGATTGTATTGTAATTAATAGTTGAAATACATTCTATTGTACATTTATGCTAATTTAAAATAAATAAATATAAAAATTCTGTATATTTATATAAATTATTTATATAAGCATATTTCTAGGTCTAGTTCGGCTTGTTTGTTAACCAAGCAAGCCAAACTGTAGCTGGCTCGTGAATGCTTTATTGTTTGATAGCACTACCTGCAGCACCAGTCGTGCTAGCTGGTGGGCAGCATGACGTGCTGTGTGTCTTAAAGCCTTGTGCATACATATTAAAAGAGATTTTTTTGTATCTTATTTCTTTAACAACCTAACCCAAGAAGTGTATGAACGCACACCCACTTTGTGTCATCTAAAAAGACTTCTATGATATTACTCACTGTTCTTCAATGATAATGTGATGCTTGCCAGGATTCCTTCATCTACCCTTGCTTCACATCCTCTGGTGTATGCAGCCCTGTCATCTCTAAACTCTGAGCAACATCTGGAGGCGGCTGTAAATGGTATCTCCAATTCAACGTTCTGACACTATTATGTATCATAGACTGTGAACTTGTTTAACATTCCATGCATTATGTTGTTCCTTAATTACATTGAGGTCTGAAAACCCACATTACTTAGCCTCTCATATATTTCAACATGCGTCTTCTGTTAATCTGACATCAGTTAATTGGGAATTTGTGTGAATAGAACTGCTAGACTGAGTTCTGTTCTTATATTTAGCCTTGATGTGTGTGATGAACAGAAGAGATAGCTTGAAACATTCTCATTGGTGGCAACTTGTTATGCATAGGAGGTACAATGCATCTTAAGAAAGCAGACTGTATTGAGGATATAAATCCATGCAGTAGGAACAGAGTAGATCTGGATGTTGTAGCATAGAAGCTATGGTCATAGATATTGACTCATTGGGGCATCAAAAGTGGTGTTTTTTTAACAACATTATTAATATTTAAATGTGCCATAATATTGGGCAGACAATTTGATGAAGTTTTGCAGCACCTAGTGATAAAAAGTCTCCAAGTACATGAGAGTGGGAGTTACTTTGCTTAAAGCTTGGAATAAGGGCCAAACGGTAAAGTTACTTCCTTAGTATGGTACTGGCTGGTGTTATATGATACTGTACCAATGCATGGCACACAACTTGGTGCTGACACAATAAGAATGAGGTGAGATACCATTTGACAGTACGGACTGGGTCTGAGAAGGTACCGGTAATGATATTGTGCTAGTATTGTGTGGATTGTTATATAATGTACTTAATGCCTTGTATGGAGTTAAGTGAGGGAAAGACAAATTATGATGGCTTGGCCATGTGCAACACAAGCCACAGCTGATTCTTTAAAGAGGGGGCGACTATGCTGCAGATCAAAGTATAGTGCTTTGTGAAAGGAATGGAATTAATGAAGACTTGGATGGTGGTACCTAGAAGAATGTTTGATGGTGTTTCTGTTTGAAGAATTTAGTCTTAGATTGCCAGAAACTGTGAAGTAGGATTCATGAACCTTAAAATAAGTAAGGCTTGCTGGTCAACTTGCATGATTGTCTTTGTTCTAATAATTTATTTTTTATGCTTGTACATTCTATGATGGCTCTTTGATAGTTCTGAAACTTTAAAACGTAACAAATGCCTTGCAAATTCTGTTAATATTTTGCTATTTGTTTTGCAGTCATATCTGAATTGATACATTATACAGTATCTGGGAATTCTGGTGGTCTCCCTGCACAGGTGCCCCTAATTCATGTTCTTGTGCCTCGTGTTATGGGTCTCAAAGATCAGCTCAGAGACTCTTCTAAGGTATTAGATTATTTAAAATTCATCCATATGTGATAAATTTGGTAGTATCTAGTTTCTTTTATTATTTCTGCATCGAATTTTGTGAAATGATGGTTGCTGCAGAAAAGTGCTTTGGTTTCCTCTCAAATGTCATGTCTTCAAAGCAACATTTTTTTATGTGCCTATGTGTTGAGCAAACTGTGGTTTCCCTTGGAACTCTTCTTTCAAGGGATGCATTCTTGCTCAACTTTAAAGCTGCGGCAGATATTGTATGCTTTTAATGTTGCCATCAAGGTTTTAAATTTTGAGGGATAGAGGCATCTCGGTTTTTCCATAGAATGAGATACCCCGTATCTTGTCCTATCTCGATCTCTGATTCAATCAAACATCTTGGTACTTGCATGGGATTTTTTTTTCTTTAAAAAATTATTTGTGAAGCTTTAGTGTTTTATTTTATTTTTAAATATATTTGAGCTTCAAAAGTCCAGGTTAATTATAGCGAAATGCATTAAAATTTAAAGGTTTAGGTTAAGTAAGACAAAGATAGAATACATAGAACATAATTTTAGTGCAATTAGAAATAGAGATGAGTGTAGAGTAAAAATTGGGGACCATGAAGTTACTAAAAATGGGCATTTTCAGTATTTAGGATTGATTATATACAAGGAAGGAAGGATTAAAGATAATGTTGTTTATAGGATTAAAGTAGGTTGGATAATTTTAGTACAATTAAAAATGAGGATGAATGTAAAGTAAAACTTGGAGACTGAAGTTACTAAAAAATAAGCATTTTGGTATTTAGGATTGATTATTCATAAGAAAGGAAGGATTAAGATATTGTCCATAGGATTAAAGCAGGTTGGATGAAATGAAAAGTGCAACCGGAATATTATGTGATTATAAAATACCTATCAAGTTAAAGAAAAAATTTTATAGGATAACCATAAGACTGGTTATGTTTCATGGTATACAATGTTAGGTAATTAGAAAAATATACATATATAAAATGAATGCAGTGGAAATGAGAATGTTGAGATGGATGCATGGTAATGCAGGAAAAGATAGGATAAGAAATGAAACTATTCGTAAAAAGGTAAAGGTAGCTTCAATCGAGGATAAATTAAGGGATGGCTTAAATGGTTTGAGCTAATGCAATGTAAATTTAGAGATGCATTTGTGCGAATGAGTGATTTGATACATATAGAAGGAAAAAAGATAAAGAAAGACTGAAAATTATATGAGAAGAAGTGATAAAAAAGAGTTAGAATCTTTGTATCTAAAAAAAAATGGCTCATAACCTAGCTGCATGTAGAAAAAGGATTAATGTATCTAACCCCAACTAGTTTGGATCAAGGCCTTGTTGTTGTTGTTGAATTTAAATTACAAAAGTTATGTTTCAATGGTAAATTAAATTTGTTTAAAATTAACATTATAATGTATTATGGTTGAGACGAAACGATCGAGATCGGTCTCAGAATCTTTTTGGGATGGGACGGCTGAGATGGCCCCTTTGCCATTGAGATTTGAATCACTAGTTGCCATTGTCTGATTCACACGGACATGTACACACACATATGTCTATGCGAATGTATTGCTATATTGATTTATTTATACCATATAACTTTGAAGTGATGATTATAAACTAAATGATTCAGTGTGGTGGTATGGAGCCTTTTTTTCAAGTCCCAATGGGATATCTCGTGGGATGCTGGGATGGGTTGTCATCCCAAGTGTTTGGATGGTATCTTCTCACAGTCATTCCAGCATCTCAATCAGTGCGTCTTGTTGGGATGCAGATGCATTTCCATTCCATGAAAAAACTAGGATGGTCCTGTCATCAGTAGAAGAATTAATTTGATTATATCCTTAGAGAATATATTTGAAGCATTAGTTTCAGGACTGTCATCAGCGGTTCATGAATACATCACAAGGATATCAGAAGGATTTTGACATGCCCATATCATGACCTTGAGATAACCTAGAAGTTTGTTTATCGATTTTTTTTTTGTTGCCCTTATATGCTGTTTGTGTCAATCAAACTACTAGGTTATTATATAGGACACAACCTTTCTCAACTCCCAAGAGAGTTTAAACTGCAAAGCTAGTTTTTCTTGTACAAGTATTTGGCTGGCATATCAGCAGTTAATAAAATCCATGAGATGGCTGAATCCTTAGAAGAAGAAAAATTCTGACTTTCCTTAGCACAACCTCTCACACCCTCTTGTTATAAGGCTATCTCCAAGATTGTTCCTCCTTGACTCCCTTACTGCTTAAATAGTGGGTCTTCTGCCCCTCTCTATGCCATGGAAAGGTTAGCATTGAGGTTATGGTTTGAATGAGGCCACTGGTGCTAGGTTCAGAGAAGCTGGTGAAGGCATGGTGCTGACAATCATAGGGAGGTTAGATTGAATGCCTACATGACCCATGGGAGATAGGTAGAGTTTGAGAACATGAGTTTGAGGGTGGTGTTTTAGCCCTCCA
Organism: Calamus simplicifolius; assembly: GCA_900491605.1. Classification (NCBI taxonomy): domain Eukaryota; kingdom Viridiplantae; phylum Streptophyta; class Magnoliopsida; order Arecales; family Arecaceae; genus Calamus; species Calamus simplicifolius. The sequence continues at coordinate 1,223,189 of UESW01003985.1, read as the reverse complement.
TGATCCACAGGAGAGGGAGACAACAATGTTGGAGAAGAAGACACTGAGAGTGGCATTGAGGTGCTTGGTCCATGCAAACAAATCTCCTTGTTGGGGAGTTTCATGGAATTTTTGCAGGGCTTTGTAGGCGTGGTGGTCCACTCTAGGTGACAATAGCCATGTGATTTGGTGGCAGGGAGAAGAGGAGATAAGAACCATACAGGTACTTGCAGAAATTTTGAGGAAGGTACTTGGTATAACTTGATAGAGATAAAAATGCATTCTTCAATACATATTTCAAGGGATGATGAACCAATTTGGAGGGTGGGTTTTTGCAAAGCCCTGAAATGGATGGACTTGATAATGTGTGTGGAGTTTTATTTTGAAGAATATCTAACACAACTTTGATATAGGGGTTTGAAAAGTATAAGAAGGCTTGCTTAGACAAACATCTAGTTTTTGATAGGAGAAAATTGTGCAGCAAAGATTAAAAATTCAACCCCATATTGAGGACATAGGCAGGTAGGGAGGGCTATTACCTAACTCTAAAACTCCGGTGTTCTTGGGAGGGGTGTATTGGAGACAGACCTTAACCTTTTTCTTTTTCTTTCTTTAAAAATAAAGTAGCTGCCTCAGGAGTCGAACTTGTGCTATTGTGCTAGTCAGCCTAAGCCAACCAATGCGTGCGGGCGCACACGCACACACACACATATATATAAGTGGTTGTCATCTTGCTTTCAATTTAGCTAAAATTATTGTTTTCAGGATGAAGAAGATGTGAAAGCCATCGCTCGCCTGTTCAATTTAGCTAAAATTATTGTTTTCAGGATGAAGAAGATGTGAAAGCCATTGCTCGCCTGTTTGCAGACATGGGGGATTCTTATGTAGAGTTGATTGCAACTGGTATAAATTTGATTTTCTGATGCTGCTTTGTTTTCACCTGGGAAGCCATTTTCTAGAATTTTGATTTGCAATTAAACTCTTGTTTCATCCATGGCGGTCCCACTATTAATTTGTGCAGGTTCTGATGAATCAATGCTAATAGTACAAGCATTATTGGAAGTTGCTTCACACCCTGAATATGATATTTCTTCCATGACCTATAACTTCTGGCATAATCTCCAGGTTAACTTGACCAGAAGGTAATCATAAAACAAATGATCATTTAAATCTTTGCTATTTAATTCCATGGGAAATGATTGGGTATTTTAAGCACAACAGGGACTCCTATTCATCTTATGGATCTGAGGCCTTAATTGAGGCAGAAAGGAACAGGAGGTTACAGGTTTTTCGGTCACCATTTGAAATGCTAGTATCTCTGGTGAGTTGATTTCATGGTAAAATATCAGATATTTGTTGTAACATATGTTATTGGATTAGTCAATCTGTTTGAGCTGTGAACAATGAACACCCACCTCATGCATGAGGCACAATGTTAGCTTCATGATTTTTGGCTCAACATGCTTTTACTCTGCATTTGAACCTATAATTGCTTTTCTGCCAGGTTAGTTTCCGAGTTGAGTATCCACAAGACTATCAGGATCTTTCTGAAGAGGACCACAGGGATTTCAAGCATATCAGATATGGTAATTAATAGATGTTGATGGAAAATACTCTTAGGTCATCAGTTCATGATTGCCTTATTGACTGCAGAACAGGGTGATCAAATGATATTGACAATCTTTTATTCTGTTCTTTGTGCAATATACATCTAGCAATCATTTAAAGAAGCTGCACTTGTGTTTCCTCCAAATTGTAACAGTTAACAATGGTAAAGGCATCTCATTTTAGGCTGCCATAGGTTGTTGCTCATTTTGTCAACTACAAAGGGATAGTAGACATGTTTTGTGGAGAGCAACTTGGGATAATTTCATTGACAGGTTATGTTTGATAGTACGTGAGAAAGAGATCTATAAATTAATTAGGATGAAGGAGAGGAACTGGAGGTATGGTTCAAGGTTCTGTTTGGTTGCAAGGAAAACTTCTTGGAGAATTTATTTTCCTTAGAAAATCTAGTTTGCCATTGTTTGTTTTAACAGAAAAAACTTATTCGAAAATCTTATTTCTATATTTGTGGAAAACTTTTCCTTTCCATCAAAAACATCTATATTTTCCTTTTCCATTTCCTTAAATTTCCTGGCAACCAAACAGACCCTGAGAGAAATGAAAGTAATATGAGATATCCAATTTAGTTTTATTATAGAGAAGGTCAACAATGGAGGCTGTTTTCTTACGCAAGTTGGAAAGTTGGGTGGACCCTTCAAAGCTTAAACTTGGTAGTGAGCTTATCTAGAAGGTTTCTACCTAATTAAACCCATGAAATACTTCTGTTGTGTTTGTCTTCAACAAAGGGATTTTGTGGACTTTGCTTATATCAAAATTTGCTTAATTGGTTTCTTGATCAGGATCCTTTAATTTGTATATTATTGTTGGCATCAGTATAATGCCCACCAAGTTGAGAAATATTGATGAATTTTCTCAAAGTACTACCTTTTTTTTATGCTATGTTTTCTTCAAATTTAATTGCTCCATATTTCACTTCCCTTTCAACGTTCCGTATACCGCAACTGATGGCATTTTTTTTTTTGTTATTCAATATAATAAGTCAATATCTAGTCTTTTGGATTCAAAGGTCAATACCTTTTTCTTTTTATGTATTAGTTTGTTGCTGATGAGCTCTGGCATCTAGCTCTTCTGCCAAGTAATGGAATCTGTACTTTTGCTAGTGGTCAGCGATGTACTGATTGATGCAACTGCAGTTCTAGGAGGTGAACCAACACTAAGATTCTCTTCACAAAGCTTGTACAGGTAAAGTTGGGTGGCTGTTTTCTTTTGTTAATTAGATTTTTTTGGTTTATTCTAGATATATCCTTTTGCTGACAAATACATAAAATCAAGACAAGGTTTTGTAGTAAAGTTTTCCACTTCTGAAATCTAAATCTACTATCTTCTGTTCCTCTTCTCTATCCTTTTGCTTTAATTTGAATAGGTCATGGTTTGTTTTATTGGTAGTCATAATGTTTAATTTTTCTTGGTTAATTCTTTAGTGCCTCACTTGAAAAATCTTATACTGATTCTTCTATCCTGAACTTATAATTTCTTTTTAAGTTATTATATTACAGGCAGTTGGAAATTGCAGTAACGATGAAAATTGCAAGTGGCAGCCTGTGGAGGCAGCTCTATTCTGTATCCAGGCTATAGCTAAGTCCATTTCAAATCAAGAAGGAGAAGTACTGCCCCAGGTATGGGTTAAAAGTTCATGGACTAATGGCAAAAATGGATCAAATTGTATTTGAGAAACTTAGCAATATTTCACCAGTGCATTAAATTGTATTACATTGTATCAGATGTGAGGTGTCAGTAAAGATCCACTGTATGGTTCCTTTCTATTAGGGTGCTGAGGGCATGCACCCGTGCCACATTTCTATCTGTCCTTGTCATGGCACATGCCAACCATAGGCTACCATGCAAGTTCTTGATTGAAGTAGCCTATAATTACCTCTACTTGTCTTTTGAAGGTAGAGAATTTGACCTCCATAATAACAGCAGCAGCAACAACGAAAAAGTCTTGATCTGAAACTAGTTGGGATCAGTTGTGTGAATCTTTTCTTCGTTCTACTCAGTTTTGAGTTATATTTTCTGTAAGATGCAAAAATTTTAAATTTTTCTTTATCACTTTTCTCATATAAGTTTCGATCTATTTTTATTTCTTTTTCCTTCTACATGCGTAAAATTACTTCTTCGCATAGGTGTATCTCTAGTCTATATTGCACATGTCCAAGCCATATAAGTCGTTCTTCCTTCAATTTATGCTTAATTGGTGCTACCTCTATTTTTTATGAATTATTCATTTTTTATTTTATTCTTCCCTGTATTACAATGCTTTCTATGACAACAACTAAATAATATTCCATATGGCCTTATCATGGTCATCCATGGTTTAATGCAACAAGCTTAATACCAAAAAGTTTGAGTTGAACTTGTGATTCTTTTTCCTGATGGTAATCGTTTGATTTTTCTACCTGACAGCATCTACAATGTCAAGTGATACTAGTGTTGCATCCATTTTCTTTGGCCCTTTCCAATTTTGTCTTTAAATTTAGCTAATCACATTTGTGCATATTTGTATTAACTGGTTGTGCTTTAAAAATATCCTTGATATATTATAGGTTAAGTTTATATTATTCTTAAGGTGAATTTTCACATATTCTTTTCATAGCCATGAAGTTGTCATTTAGGATGTAGAGTTGTTTAATGAATGCTTTATTGTTTTCTTGCGGTTTGTCTGTAGCTGTAGATGTTAAAATAGCTATTTAATAATATATGTTATTTTCATTGTTGAAAAGAATGTACTGCTGTATTTTTATTTGTCTGTTCTGGACAGATTATGACATTACTTCCAAAGCTTCCTCCTCAACCGCAACTGCTACAGACAGGTCCCCCCACCCCTCCTCCCTCCCCCTTTCCCCCAATGCATTATATATCATAGTCACAATTTTTCGGTGATATTTGCCCACTTCATTATGTTCATTATGAAGGGATATAGTAAAACCATATTTATTAAGTACAAATCATTTTGAAATTCTCCAGTATGTTCTACCATCGGAGCATATTCAAAATGGATAGATGCTGCTCCAGTTGAACTTTCAATCTTGCCTCCAGTAGTTGATGTTCTCACTAGGGGCATGAGTGCATCAGAGGATTCTGCAGCTGCTGCCGCTCTTGCATTCAAGTATATATGTGAAGGTACAACCCATGTTGGTGATGTTTTATTTGTCAATTTCTTGCTTTGCTTTTGATGCTCTGATTGATGTTGTAGTTGATGACTTGGATCATGCCAATGGATAAGCATCTTATTGTCCAGCTGATCGCAGGAGTAATTATACATAGGTTTTGACATATTTCTACTGCATTAGCAAACGTGGAGCTCTAATGTTCTGTATAAGTTATATCTGGATTTGTTAGAAACCAACTTAAGGTTTTCTGAACCTAAGGGTTTTATAAATAGAATTATTTTTTCTTCAGGTGGTAACTTCTGAAATTAATCCGTTTCATAGACTTGTCAGTACTAGATGAACATTAAATCTTTGAAGAAAGCCATCCATTTGTCCACCTACGATGAAATGTTTTTTCCTTATGAGCAAAACTAACTATTTTTTGTCATCATTTTAGTGACTTCTGCTTTGTCCAGCATGTCTCGCCTTCAAAACTTGTGCAACACATATATCCAATAATCCATCTTGAAATGCTTAGAAAATGTAGCCGCTTCCCTTGTTTACGTTGTCCTATTATTAATGATGTGTGTGCCATATTCCCCAATTTCAATGCAAGATTCCTCTTCGTCTCCTCACTAACTTGCAGTGATCTCTAAGTTAGATTTTAATGATTTCCTTTTTCTCAACTGTTAAATGAATTTTGACATATTCAAGTATTAGCACTCTTAGCATTAACTGTTGGGCAGTATCTGCTATCAGCATGTTGAAATAATGCATGATTAATAAACGATCTGTTGTCCATGTATAACTGGGTGAAGTAGCACATAGATCAACAAACATCATAGAGTATCCCTTCCCTCCTCAAAGGAAAGGGGAAAAAATAAAGATATCAAATCATTTTGTGCATCACAAGTTTGACATGAGCTTTAGTAAGGACATACTCATTAGGGTTCAAAGTGCAGGCGGTATAAGCGATGCTGGTTGGTGGATGGCCTTACATGCCATGATGTCATGCAATGTATCAACCTTCGAACCTTCGTTGATACATGGAAAATGAAAGAGGATTTAATCCTTTTTTTGATTCTGGTACTAAGCAATGTAGTTGTATCCATCCATTCCAATTTGATACAGATTGATATAGACTATGCTGCTTGCTACTGAGTAGCTTGTCAACTTACCCGTGCTGGCGCAATGCTGAGTGCCAGTACTGATTTAAGGCTACACAGGCCACTTGGCGTGGACTGGCATGGATGGTGTGCTACAAACCTCATAATAATTCAACATCTTCCTCAAATTATTTTGATCTCCTTACTGCTGGAAAAAATTCGTTCATTGATTTTTGCTTGATGCATCCAGACACATTATGTGAATATGTTGTGCTCATATCATTCATGCAAGACAACACAGAATTAAAAAAATACCCGTCATGCCATACTGTGCCATGTCTGATCTGGAGATAGAAAAAGTCAGAAGAAATAGTTCGATCTGTTTTTTGTTGGGGAAAAAGTCTTGCTGCACCACCCTCCGGTGCAGCAAGCGCGCTCCAGCCACGCGGATTGGCCGCCCGCGCATGCCGGCGCGCGTGCGGTGGCCCAATGGGCCTCGTTACACATTGCACTAGCGCTGGCACGTGCAAGCGGCCAATCTGCCGGCCGGTGCGCGCTTGCAGCATTAGAGGGCGGTGCAGCAAGTCTTTTCCTTTTGTCGGTTGTTCTAGAGGTAGTCACATCGCATGCTAGATGTCGAGGATTGGTTTGAAATCTGCAATTGGCTATGGCTTGGTTGTTTTAACTTGCTAGTTTATACTATTTTCTACGTGAACTGTTTTTTGTGTGTGTGTTGTACTCTGTAGATTGACACATTGCAATAAAGATGGGCTTCATACAAAATTATAGCATTCCATGTTGTGCAAACAAGTCCATGTAACTCATGAATATTGTATGAAATTGTCCTTATCTTAGGATACTCTAATTATGGTTATAAAGTGAATTTTATGACTTTGTGGACAGGGAAGTGCAGGTTTTTCTTTTTGTGTTTTTTGAGTGCATGATTCTTAAAATATTTTCTTTCATCCATACAGATTGCAGCAAGAAGTTCTGTGGGTCGTTGGATGGTCTTTTTCATATCTATCATATAGCAATAAGTGGGGAAGGGGGATACAAAGTATCTTCTGATGATTCAATGCACTTAGTTGAAGCATTGAGGTTGTCCCATTCTCAAGGATATCATTGTGCTTATATTCTAACGTTTTGCCGATCTCAACTGAACATTGTAATGTATTTAACTAGACAAATGCTTCATACTCCATATTTCAGCTGTGAAATTAAATCTGGCGGTTGGTGTTATTTTCTTTATTACAGTGTGGTTATCACAGAACTCCCACCAGAGCATGCCAAAAGAGCTTTGGAGTTACTCTGCTTACCAGCCATTAATCCATTACAGGTTTTGTACCAACTTTTTAATGTGTTTTTTAAAGCACCTAACAGATTGATATGTTCATTCATTTATCTGAACAAGCAGGAAATAACTAATCAAGGTGGAGTATCTCTACAGCAAGTACCTGCACGGCAGCTTACCATTCATATTGACCGACTTGCTTGTGTTTTCCGGTAGTAACTCGTCAAAGTAATATACTTAATTCTAAAGACCTTTCCAAGATAACTGATTTGACTGAAACACTCTCAGGAATGTAAATCTTCAGGAAATTTTAGCAGATGCAATTCAGAGGTTTTGGCCAGTCTTTAAAGCTATCTTTGATCAGTAAGAATCATTTACTCTGCCATGTTGGTGTTAGATATAATTTGTTCCTAGTGTATAGCCACATATTTAATCCTAATGCTAATGCAATTTTCATGTAGCCGTGCTTGGGACATGCGGACCATGGAGTCACTGTGCCGTGCATGTAAATATGCTGTGAGTATTCTGTAATTTATACTTCAAATAAATTTTTGAAAGCTTGTCCAGCTATTGTTTACTTAACCAACTATTCATCAGACCTGAATGATAATTTGATTTTTGTTTTTGTTGTCTAGTCAGTTATGTGACACAATATTAGCATCATACAAGCATCTTTTGTTATGATTTGTTTGTAAAAAGAGACCCTAACCTGTTTCCACCTTAGTTTTTATTTTTAATTGTATTTTTTCTGTAATTTGATGGAACAAAGCTTTATGGAAGAACTGAATTTCCCAAATAGCCCACATGTCAGAGTTGTCCAATTAAATTGATGTCTGGATTGCTTTTTCTTTTTGTATTTGTAAAACCTATAAACCTATAAAAAGCGATGCTCTATGTTGTAAGAAAGTGTTTCTTACTCAGATAATTTTCTCTTACTAAAGTAGAGTGATTCCATTGGCATAATTAGTATAAAAGCAGTCAATAATACAATACTTAATCCTTTTCTCTTTGGATGGTCATTTATTTATGATGCTGCCTTAATATAGAATTGCATGTGCCTCAAGGTTTCTCTAGCATAGCCTTGTGGAGTGAGGTGAGACAAGATATGTGAAGACTGCTTGAAAAATGATTACAATCTTGGTGGTGTGCACCGTGAAAGTTTTTCTCAAGATAGTGCTAGATACCTCCTTATTCTTAAGAAGTGGCTATGAGGTTTCTTTGTTGCTAAGATTTTAAGAGTCGATAAGAGAGAATATAAAAGATAAAAGTACTGTTATTAAGCATGTTGTATTATTCCTTTTCGTAACTTTATTGGGCTTGGAGAGGAAAAGTAGGCCTCTTTCAGCTTTGGCTACACCGGTCTGCTTTATGGTTCAGAGAGATTGTCCTCTCCTCTTGTATTCATCCTGGAGCTTTTTCTTGTTACAAGGGAAGAAGCATGCGGAGGGATAACTTGTGTGTTGCCTTTTACTTTATATTAGTAGAGGGTTGCCCATATAACTTGTGTGTTGCCTTTTACTTTTTATTAGTAGAGGGTTGCCCATATGAATGACCGGGACCCTTTATTTTTGATTTTACTGGAGTTTAATGGCATTTAAGAAATAAGAATGGCAGGCCATGGATTGATGCTTGAGGATCTACAAATGCCTAGGCATTAGGTTGGGCATTTGAAGGCCAAGGTGCATGATATAATTGGTTTCAAGTCTTGGCAGGATGTTTTGTAGGACGCTAGAATAGGTCGCTATCCCAAGTGCTAGAATGAAACCATCTAGCTATCGTTCTAGCATGCAATTGGCTGCCTTGAGACATGTCTTGTTTCAAGTGATGGGACAGATTGGGATGACACTGTCAGATTTAAAACTTTGCATGATATAACTGGTTTGGAATGTAGGGGAAATAAGAATTGATGTACAAGAGATAAATGACATCCTTGCTTTCTCTTTTGTTTGATTTTCCTTTTCTGTTGTGGAATGTAGTTTATGTTGCATGATTGATTAAATGGCTAAGTTTATATGGTTTACACCTTAAACCAGATTAAAACAAATCTTACTATTGATGATTGTCCATCGTCTAACAACTTAGTGCCGGCTAAATAAAAACTCATTCTTTTTTTCCCCCTTTTAATACATTGCTTAACTCATGTTGGCAATTCTGTTTATGTGGTTGTTACAAATATACTGTAATCACTTAGAAGGAATTTATTTAATATAAAGTATGGGCATTTCTTGAACTTTCTTATGGGCTTTCCATGTTTAGAAGTAAAATGCATGTGAACATTAGAAAAGCTCCATTGTGGCTTTCCCATGCCTTCATCCTACTTGCTAAATTGATGATTTTGCACCATTTCATGCATTTGACCACTTTTTTGAAATTTTCTTTGGACATTAACATACTATATGTGGGCCACTTGCAAGGAAGTTTTGTTTTACATGTATCTTTTGCTTTCATGTAATGGTTATGTTTACAACAATAACCAGCAGCTGGATATCTAGTTACTTTGGTTATTAATTGTAAGGTCATGTATATGATATTGATGTAATCTCTCAAATTGCTTATTGATTTTCTTCCTAATGTTTCATGTTCAATTAAACTAATAGTTAAAGCCTTTTTTTTGTCCTACAGGTGAGAACATGTAATAGATACATGGGAATCACCATTGGTGCAATGTTAGAAGAAGTTCAAGCATTGTATCAGCAACACAATCAACCTTGCTTCCTTTACCTGTCCAGTGAAGTTATAAAGGTTTATTATCCTTACTATGATTCAAGTTTAAATACTACTTTTACCCTTTTCTTTTAGTTATTGATGTGTTTTGATCAACAGATATTTGGATCAGATCCATCTTGTGCTAGTTACCTTAGAAGTTTGATTGAAGCACTTTTCAGCCATACAACAAAGCTTCTTACAACAATTCGAGTAATTAGTTCTCTTTTACTCTTCATATTGAGCCTCTATTGAGTTAGAGATTGGCTTCTTTTAGCATTTTGTACTTGTAAAATGACTGAATTTTGTTCCTGTTTTCTCATTGTAGGACTTCACAGCTAGACCAGACATAGCAGATGACTGTTATTTGTTGGCATCGCGATGTATTCGCTATTGCCCTGATTTATTTGTACCCTCTTCTATATTTCCATCATTGGTTGACTGTTCAATGATTGGGATAACTATACAACACAGGTAATTTCATATCTTCCCCCTGCCTGCCTGGACTTCCTTAGATCCTTTGTTTGATGGAAGCTGTGAAATTCATAGCCTTATAAGTATTAAAATGCTTAAGGCATAATTGTTACCTATACATTGCACCATTCTTTGTTGATATGTGTTGAGCTTTGATGAATAACAAAATTTGAGGAATGTACATGCAAAAAGAAGTATAGATATTTTTCTATTTTGGAATAAAAGTGTTTATTTGGTGTACAAAAGAGTAGAGAATTTTTTACCTTCATGACAAATTTTATATTTTCCCTATTTTTGAGTTTTTTTTTGTATTTTTATTTGCTTGATATATTTTAATATTTTTAGGTAGGTTTATTGATTTTTTAATAGTCCATGTTAATGATAGATGTAGAGGTAGACCTAAACTAACATGAAAAAAAAAAATTAAGAGATAACTATTTGTAATTTGAGTGTCGACTTAGTCCTGAATAGAGCAGAGTGGAGGAAACAAATTCATGTAGCCGACCCCATGTAGTTAGGAAAAGCTTAGATGAGTTGAGTTTATGATCATCTGGTCTAAGGTTTCCAAGCAATACAATACACCACAAATAACACTCATGCTTTATGCTCATGCTCTCTCTCATGATAGTTTTCTGACCATTCTATTGTTTTGCTAGCCTGAAACATGAGGTTTTGCTTGGTATACCAGTTGCTGGTAGCTAGTGGTGGATGCTTTTAACATGTTTTACCAAAAAAATCACGCCTTTGAAAATTATAGATCTAGCAGGCAGTTGAAACTTAACAAGATGGAACAAGCTGTTATTTGTCGGTATAGTTATTTCTTTAAAGATAACCATGATTCTCATTAATTCACTGCAATGCTGTTAGTAGAGCCGGTGGCATGGTTATCAAGTAGTTTAGCCTTCATTTATTTTGTTATTTTGGTTAGGGATTTGGTCTCCTGACAACTGCATGTGATTTCTTGCTTTTGCTTTTGACGCAGAGATGCTTGCAAATCCATATTGACATTTTTGTCTGATGTATTTGATCTTGTAAACTGCTCTGCTGGAGAGAAGTACCAATCGATTATAAATGATGTGATACTTCCTCGTGGTGCAACTCTCACCAGAATCTTGATTGCCTCCTTAACTGGAGCACTTCCATCTTCCCGACTAGAAGAGGTACCTATGCTTCAACTTTGTTATTGTGCTGTCCATTCTCTACCATGATATGATTATTTATTTATTTGTTTTTTATCTCTGCTCTCACAGGTAACATATGTGCTGTTAACCCTAACGAGGACGTACAGGGTCAAGGTGCTAGACTGGGCAAGGGAAAGCATTTCACTAATACCACCTACAGTTATAACAGAGACTGAATGTTCGAGCTTTCTAAAAGCTCTATCAGATGCAGCGTCAGGGTCGGATGGTGCTGCCCTGACGGACACGCTTGAGGAGCTTTCAGATGTTTGCCGCCGGAACAGGACAGTTCAAGACATAGTTCAGGGAGCTCTAAGACCTCTTGACTTGAACTTCGCAGCAGTGTCCTGATTCTGGAGGTGGAGATGGCATCCATCCAAAGGCTAGTTTTAGGGCAGCTTAAGCTCCAGCTTGAGCCCTCGTGATCATGTATCATTTATATATATTGAATTTTGCAGCGAGTTAAATGAGTGTCATTCTACGTTTGCATTGTTGCGTTGCATCAAGTGCTCCTTGTTTTTTTGTCAAAAGGAGTGTGTCGGCTGTTTGTTTGCTATTCTTTTATGTACGAGTTTCCAATGTCAATGTGTATTTGTTGTGTGTATTTTACATTGGCATGGAGTGTTTTTCATACTATATCCATACATGGATATTCTTTTTTCCGTAAAAGAAAAGAAAAGAAAATTCTGTTCTCTTGTGCCTAAAACTGATTCGGCTTGTTAGTCATTGATCTTTGTTTATTTTGGGCAATTTCTACTAAAAGGTACTCTATGATTTGTTATATGATGTTGATGGCTTTTCTTCCTGTATGGTTACCTAGGTCGAAGTTATCCAAGGTGGCGGTTATGAGCACGTGGAATCCTTCCAAACAAAGCTTTCCGTTGCGCCCGGAACGACGTGTGTTACAGATGAATGTGTGGTTGCTGCAGTTCACAGGATTATACCATGCATTTCTTTTGGTGAGGGGTCTTGTCTTTGAATATTTGCTTTGCAACGACAAAGTAAACTATCCTTGTGCTTGGTTCCAAATTTGTGCGTACATAAGAACGTCATTAATCGAACATGAAAGTTATGCTAATCCACCGGAAAGATTAAATGTTGTATTTTTTTTATAGTTCTAAAGCATCATATAAAGTATTAGTATCTTGTTCTGTTGCGGTAAAACATATGTCGCCGTTCATTTTTGGTAAAATTTTGGTCAGAAATTTAATTTTGCGCTTGGCGGCTTGGCCTGGGAACTTTTCTTAGGGTCCATGCCCATGTAAATGGAAGGAAAAGTTTTTGTACACCGCTCTCGATGCAGCAAGTCCTACGTGACTACACCGTTCCTTTTTATTGGTCCACATGGATCTCATATGGTCTGACGCGATGGGACAGAATAGCAAGAGGATAATGTTACTTTTTGATCGTACATTCATTAAAAGTCGTTCAGCCTTTCACCATTGGTGTGCAGATAAAAATGTCCTTTCCCTCCAGCCTACTTCAACCGCCATCTTATTTGAATTTTGCTGATAGAAAACTCTTTCTGATTGTAAAACATTCTTCCTGTGGATGATGGTGCCGCGGAGCAGGAGTCTGGGGTTGAGGTTGTGGTTTATGAGCTTGACGATGGCTTTCAGATCTCCTACCAGATAAGATGGCGGGTAGAAGTAGGCCTACTGAGGGTGTTAGTTTGGACCAGCATTACCACCTTGGCGTACCTTGATGGAAGGGGCTCGGTGCCGATGACATCGACATTCAGGAACTGGATGGTTTCGTTTGGAGATCAATGGTCTTTTTGGTGCGGCGATAGCTTTGGAGGATTCATCTTGGTGCTAGCTTTTGATGATTCATCAGCTTTGATTCATCTGTGTTCCTTAAACTCTAACTTCTTAATAGCTTTGCTGCTCAAAAAGCATTAGTTCAACCAGGGTGTCATAGGTTTTGAACTAATGCTTTGTCTTAACGTTTTGAACTAGGGTGTCGTGGGTTTTGAACTAGGGTGTCGTGGGTTTTCAACTAGGGTGTCGTAGGTTTTGAACTAATGCTTTATCTTAACGTTTTGAACTAAGGTGTCGTGGGTTTTCAACTAGGGTGTCGTGGGTTTTGAACTAATGCTTTGTCTTAAGGTTTTGAACTAGGGTGTCGTGGGTTTTGAACTAGGGTGTCGTGGGTTTTCAATTAGGGTATCGTAGGTTTTGAACTAATGCTTTGTCTTAACGTTTTGAACTAGGGTGTCGTGGGTTTTGAACTAGGGTGTCATGGGTTTTGAATTAGGGTGTCATCGGTTTTCAACTAGGGTGTCGTGGGTTTTGAACTAATGCTTTGTCTTAAGGTTTTGAACTAGGGTGTCGTGGGTTTTCAACTAGGGTGTCGTAGGTTTTGAACTAATGCTTTGTCTTAACGTTTTGAACTAGAGTGTCGTGGGTTTTGAACTAGGGTGTCATAGGTTTTCAACTAGGGTGTCGTGGGTTTTGAACTAATGCTTTGTCTTAACGTTTTGAACTAGGGTGTCGTGGGTTTTGAACTAGGGTGTCGTGGGTTTTGAACTAGGGTGTCGTGGGTTTTCAACTAGGGTGTCGTGGGTTTTGAACTAATGCTGTCTTAACGTTTTGAACTAGAGTGTCGTGGGTTTTGAACTAGAGTGTCGTGGGTTTTGAACTAGGGAGTCATGGGTTTTGAACTAAGGTGTTGTGGGTTTTGAACTAATGCTTTGTCTTAACGTTTTGAACTAGGTTGTCATGGGTTTTCAACTAGGGTGTCGTGGGTTTTGAACTAATGCTTTGTCTTAACATTTTGAACTAGGGTGTCGTGGGTTTTGAACTAATGCTTTGTCTTAACGTTTTCAACTAGTTCAAAACCCACGATACCCTAGTTCAAAACCCACGACTCCCTAGTTTAAAACCCACGACACCCTAATTCAAAACGTTAAGACAAAGTATTAGTTCAAAACCCACGACACCCTAGTTGAAAACCCACGACACCCTAGTTCAAAACGTTAAGACAAAGCATTAGTTCAAAACCCACGACATCCTAGTTCAAAACCCAAGACACCCTATTTCAAAACCCACGACACCCTAGTTCAAAACGGTAAGACAAAGCATTAGTTCAAAACCTACGATACCCTAGTTGAAAACCCACGACACCCTAGTTCAAAACCCACGACACCCTAGTTCAAAACCTTAAGACAAAGCATTAGTTCAAAACCCACGACACCTTAGTTGAAAACCCACGACACCCTAGTTCAAAACCCACGACATCCTAGTTCAAAACGTTAAGACAAAGCATTAGTTCAAAACCTATGACACCCCAGTTGAAAACCTACGACACCCTAGTTCAAAACCCACGACATCCTAGTTCAAAACCCACGACACCCTAGTTCAAAACGTTAAGACAAAGCATTATTTCAAAACATACGACACCCTAGTTGAACGAATGCTTTTTGAGCAGCAAAGCTGTTAAGAAGTTAGAGTTTAAGGAACACGATGAACCAAAGTTGATGAATCATCAAAAGCTAGCACCAAAGTTGATGAATCCTCCAAAGCTATCGCCGCACCAAAAAGACCATTGATCTCCAAACGAAACCATCCAGTTCCTGAATGCTGATATCATTGGCACCAAGCCCCTTCCATCAAGGTACGCCAAGATGGTGATGCTGGTCCAAACTAACACCATCATGCAGGCCTTCTTCTACCGTCATCTTATATGGTAGGAGATCCTGAAAGCCATCGTCAAGCTCATAAACCACAACCTCAACCCTAGACTCCCGCTCCGCGGCACCATCATCCACAGGAAGAATGTTTTACAATCAGAAAGAGTTTTTTATCAGCAAAATCCAAATAAGATGGCGGGTTGAAGTAGGTTGGAGGGAAAGGGCATTTTCGTCTGCACACCAATGGTGAAAGGCTAAATGACTTTTAATGGATGTACGATCAAAAAGTAATATTATCTCCCTGCTATTCTGTCCCATCACGTCAGGCCACATGAGATCCATATGGATCAATAATAAGGAGCGATGCAGCCCACGTAGAACTTGCTGTACCGAGAATGATGTATAAAGTCTTTTTCGTAAATGGAATAATGGAGCTTTAGTAGGGGCATGCTAAAGCAGCTCCTTTTATCGTATAATGCTTATTCGAACCAATCTGAGGTTCTCGCCTATGATGTTCAAAATAAGCGGCTCGACCTGGACCATAACCTGAGCTTTAAAAAATGTTTAGAGCACTGGCTGCTGCTCTTTTAAGCCTTTCGTCCGAGGGAACTTATTTTATTCGTTGTTTAATCACACATGGGATGTCAAGCAGAAAAGATGCTAAAAGCAAATATTATTGGCAGCCTTTATGGCCCACACTTCTTCTGTTCCTCTTCTCATTGACACAACCGTGTGACCTTTTCGCCTGAGACGGAGACCTTCCTTTCACCTAGAGAATCTTATCCAGCTGGATACATTTATACATTTTGCCCCCTAAGGTTGCCAAGTGTTTCAGCATTTGACTTTTTTTTTTTTTTTTTTGGATCCATGTCCAATTTTTTTCTTGGCCTTCACGAGGTAGTCTACATATTGCTTAAGAAGGATTGATATACGCCAGCCATATATAGGTCTCGACTTGGGATAGATTGGCTTATGGACTTTAGCCTCCCACGTGCCTTATGGGCCCGTCTCCATTGCCAAGAAAAATATAATGTTTGACGTCCGGTCCCACGGTGGACCGGACTTTAAAGATTTAGTCTTGTTGAAAAGCCACCCAATGGCTGAGCTTCAGGCAGCATGGGCTGGTATCACACATGCTGTTCAACATTTGGGCTTTCGATGGCTGATTATTGAGGGTGACTCACTTACGATTATCAGATGGATTAAGCGGGAGGGGGACTCCTATTCTTGCCATAATCCTCTGATTAGAGACATTTCAGTCACTCTTCAGTCTATTACTGCTTTTCAGATTCAACATAGCTATCGGGAAGCCAATGCTGCGGCCGATTATGTTGCTTCTGTTGTTGCTCACAATTCTGGTCGATGGATTTGGCATCCTGGGATACCTTGTCCTGTATTACTACAGCAAATTTTGTACTCAGATGCTTCGGGTTTGACTCGCGCCAGAGTGGTGTGATCGTCCGGCTGTAACAAAAAAAAAAAAAAAAAAAAAAGCCACCCAATTTTATACCTCATTTGGTTGCAGAATTGAGATTGACGTAGGAATGCAATCAAGCTGAGAATGAAATGGGACAAGCATAATGTTTGTTTGGAATAAGGAATTGAGCCTAGAATGAAATGCTAAACACAATAAAACTAAGATAATAGAATTCAATTTATTTTAAGTTTGATATTTTATTCTTATATAAAGAAAATGATTTAAAAAGATAATAAACTCCATTATTCAAATTTTATAACATAAAATACCGATATCAATGGATTATCACTTCAATACTACTCATGCATGTGATATTACTATTAATATAAGCTCTGCTACAATTATATTATTATAAATTATATCAAAATATTAAAATATTAAAATTTTATAATATTAAATTTAACATTATATTACAATGAAAGTTGTTATATTAATTTTTTTGCGATGATGAATATAGCATTAAGCGTAATATTATAACATTAAAATATAACAACTTTTGTATCATAATATTAATTGCTATAATACCAAAGCAAATTAATATAATATAATGTACAATATATTATAATATTATAAAAAGTTTAACATTATAATATTATAGCATAACAATAATATAATAATATTATAAAATTTTAATATTGCAATATTCTAATATCATAAGAATTTTTTTGTTATTATAACTGTTATAATATTATAACAAAAAGTTGTCATATAATTCTTAAAATATTGAAAGTTGTTATATCAAATATTTTGACAAAAATGAATATAAAATTAAATTTTATATTATAACATTAAAGTATAATAACCTTTATGTTATAATATTATAATAATTAATATTGCAATTATAAGATGATAACAAATTTAATATTATTATAACATTACAATATTATGATATTGAAATTTAACACAAAATATTATAATGTTATTATATAGTTTTATAATATTAAATTTAATATAATATTATTCATTAAAGTTGTTATATAAATTTTTATAATATTTTAATATTAAATTTAATATCTTATCAGTTATTATATAATATTATATCTAATTGATATTGTATTATGATAAAAGTTGTCATATTAAATTTTTGGTAATGATGGTAGACAAGTTATATTAAATTGAATATTAAGAGCAATATGCTCCTCTAGGCATAACATAAGGATAAAGTTAAAATAATAAAATATGAATCATGAGGCAATGAAATGGAATCGTGATTCTTGAGCAGAGACAATGAAATGCCCATTTGTTCAAGTAGAGGAATTATCATTTTAAAGGAATAACAATTCTAGCTTTATTTTAAGTAAACAGACAATGGATTGGATTCAACATGCGAACCGTCACTCTATTTCAATGTTGATTTCATGCACCCAACAATGACATCAATTCTTCTATCTTCTTATAAAACATACTTATCCTAATTCTATGAATATATATTGTAACTCTATTATCATCCTAAATTATATATAATTTTTATTTAATTTTATTAATTTTTTTTATTTTGTTTGATTTCTTTCTGACCCAATTATTAATTTTGATGAATAAGAAAAACCACATGAGTATATTTCTTATGTTACTAATTATTTTGATCAAGTATTTTAGAAATTTAAAATATTTAATTATTGAAAATTCAAGAAAAATTAAGTTTGAATCGATGTCTAGTTTCAAGTGTTAAGTTTTAGTAATTAGAGACGACTTTAGAAGTATTAGAGTCGACTCCGGAGCGTATCGGAATAGTTTGACACTTTCGGTACATATTAGAACCGACTCCTGCAGAGATTAGAGCCGACTTTAATCGAAAGATAAAGAGTCTTATTTCTGCATCAAATTAAAGCAGACTCTTGTAGAGAATTAGAGCTGACTCTAATAGTTATATAGAGAATATGTTTTTTGAGGCTTTATTAGAGCTGACTTCCGCATTCGCTAGAGCCGACTCCCGCATGAGAAGTGTCGATCCCTTGAAAAACCAGAGCTGACTCCACATTGAGTGGATGTTCCTGTTTTGCATATTCTGAGTTAGAGCCAACTCCAGGTTTTATTAGAGTCAACTCTAATATGTCAGAGATGGATTTCAGAAGTGTCAGAGATGACTCCAAAAGTTGACTTTTTCTCCAATGGATTTCAATGACTTTTTTCTTTTTTGTGTTAAACACATCCTCAAGTACTTTTAATGGCTAGTTTTTATCAAAAATTAAATTTAAAGGAGATTATAAAAGCGGAGTTATCCAACCATTTTGAAAATAGAGAATGAAAGTGAAAATTCAAAAAGACAAAGTTTAAATCCAAAATCCCTTTGTTCGAAACTGAGTTTATAGAAATTCAAAGTATTTGAAAGTTCATCTTGAAGGACTTTCATCAAATCAAACGAAGAAGTAAAGAGCCCTAGTTCTTCAAAAGCCTCTACATCAAGGATTCTTCAAAAGCTTCAATTCTATCTTAAGGAAGATCATCCCAGAGAAAAGAGGAAAAGAAGAAAAGAAGAAAAGCCCAACTTCAGAAATCTTCTAAATCAGGCTCTTCTATTTCATCTTGATTATATTGTCTTGTTTGCTCATTTTAGGAGTTTTATTTCTATTGTAACTATTTCTCTATTATTCTTATTGATTGATTCAATCAGGGGATTGAATCAAGGGAGGCAGTTTAGCCTTGTTCAAGTTAGAAAGCTTGTGGTAGGTTTTGTACTGGTGAAAGTGCAAAATAACAAGTTTGAGTTGCGAGCTTGCAAAATAACTCTACTGTAATAAGGGTGATTATAGTGTGGGCCCAAGAGTTCCTTGGGAGTGGATGTAGGTTTAACTAACACCGAACCACTATAAATTTTGTGTTTATCGTGTTTATCTCTTTTTCTCTTTACTCTATCTTGTACACTCTATTTTGCATTCTTAGCACCACACTCATTGCATATTCTTGTGCACTATCACTTTGTGAAATAAATTTTTAAGTGCTAAAAATTTTAAGAACCCAATTCATCCCCCCTTTTGAATTGCTATTTGGGCCAATAATTGGTATCAGAGCTTGTGCTTATCCTTCCTTGATCTAACAATCAAGAGCTAAAGATTTAAATGGCAGCTCAAGTTGGTTCTTCTTTTTCTGAGGGATAATCCACAAATCATCCACCGTTGTTTAATGGCATAAATTACTCATATTGGAAAGCTAAAATAAGGATATTCATTCAAGTTTAGACTATGATTTATGGAGTATCATTATCAATGGTCCTAGCAGTCCCACATACTTAGTAGATGGATCCATTATTCCTAAGCCGAAAAGGGATTAAAATAAGAATGATAGAAAAATGGCCTAGCTCAATGCCAAGGCCATGAATGTCCTATACTACTCCTTGGATGCAAATGAATTCAATAGAATATCTACTTGCATCTCAGCCAAAAAGATATGGAATCAATTGAAAGTTACCCATGAGGGTACCAACCAGGTTAAAAAGTCAAAGATTAACATTTTTTGCATAAATATGAACTCTTTAACATGGACCAGAATGAGTCAATCATATGTATGTACACTATTTACTGATATAGTGAATGGATTAAAATATCTTAGAAAGACCTATACTAACTCTGAACTTGTTCGAAAAAATCTTAGGTTCCTTCTAAGAGCATGGGAGCCAAAGTAACAGCAATCCAAGAAGCCAAAGATTTCAATAGTTTACCTCTAGAAGAGCTCCTTGGATCACTCATGACCCATGAGCTTACAATGAAGCAGCATCTTAAAGAAGATGTAAAAAGAAAAGGACTATTGCACTAAAAGCTACTGAAAAGGAGAAGAGCAGCAGTGAAGAAGATGAAGACGATGAAGATATCGCTCTTTTTGCAAGAAAGTTCAAAAAATTTATGCAAAGAAGGTGTCCATTTCATAAAAGAAAACCTGGTATCAAGTTGGAAGGAGATAAGGAAAAGGAGAAGAAGAAAGAGAAAGATTTCGTGATATGCTATGAATGTAAAAAATCTGAACATTACAAATCTGAATGTCCTCAGCTAAAAAAGCCTAGAAAGAAAAAAAAAGTGTATATTACAACTTGAAGTGACAATGAGAATCTTCATCCGAAGATGAACAACAAGAAGTTGCTAACATATGTCTTATGGCTAATAAAAAAGAGGTATGTTCTAAAAGTTTTACTTATGATTTTATATTTGATGAACTTTATGATGCTTTTAATGAATTGTTGAATGATTTTAAAGTTTTGAGAGCAAAGGATAGAGTTTTAAAAACTGAAAATCAAAGTCTTCTTAAAAAGAATAGTGAATTTACCATTGAATTTGAAAACTTAAATCTGAAAAAGCAAGATTTAGAAAAAATGATTTCCACTAAAAATTAAAAATTAAAAAATAAAGTTAAAAATTACAAAAATATTGTTAAATTTACTTATAGCTGGAAAAGACTCAATTTGCCTTTAAATAATCAAAGAGCTATTTTGATAAAGCCGGTTTGGATTACAAACCAAATAAGAAATAAAAACTTGTTAATAATTTCTTTGTTAAGAAATCAGTTGAAAATGATATTTTTGTTTTTGTTATGGTAAGAAAGGGCATAAATCCTATGTTTGCAATCATAAAATATTCATGTAAATGGTGGCTATAAAGGTAAGATGATTTGGGTTACACAAGGAACTATATTTGCTGCTACTAACCATGAAGGATCCAAGAAAGCTTGGATATTTAAACATAAGATGTGATTGCCTTGCAGGTGTATCTTGCAGCCAAAGGATCAAAAAGAAAATGGTATCTTGACAGTGGCTGCTCAAGACACATGACGGTGACAAAGATCAATTCATCATGCTTTAAGCTAAAAAAGTTGGAGTGTGATCTTTGAAGATAATGTTCAAGGTCAAATCTTGGGCATTGGTAAAATTTAGATAACTCCTCCACTTTTATTAAAAATGTTTTATATGTTGATGGTTTGAAACATAATCTAATTAGTATTAGTCAATTATGTGATAAAGGTTTTAAAGTGTCCTTTGAAGTATATTCTATTTGCACGTATCTAATCCCATTGATAATAGCATTATTTTATTGGAAATAGAAATGCAATGTATACTTGATTGACTTGGATAATATATCTATAAGTAACCATTGCTTAATTGCTGATAATGCTAATAAATGAGATTGGTTGGTTGTGGCATCGTAGATTAGGTCATGCAAGCATACACTTGATTTCAAAATTAATTAGAATGGATTTAGTTAAAGGTCTTCCTAAATTAGATTTTGAAAACAATAAATTTGTGATGCATGTCAATTTGAAAATAAACTAGAAGTTCTTTCAAATCCAAAAATATTATTTCAACTTCTAGGCCACTAGAGCTACTCACATGGATCTTTTGGACCTACTAGAACCACAAGTCTAGAGGAAAGAAATATGGTCTTGTGATAGTAGATGATTATTCTAGATTCACTTGGGTACTATTTTTAGCTCACAAAGATGAGACTTTCTTGGTATTCATGAAATTCTTCAAGAAAGTAACAAATAAGAAAAATACTACCATAGTGTCTCTTAGAAGTGATCATGGAACTAAATTTGAAAATACTTATTTGAAAGTTTTTGCAATGAAAATGGTATAATCATAATTTTTTAGCACCTAGGACCTCAACAAAATAGGATGGTGAAAGAAAAATAGGACTCTAGAAGACATGGCCCGTACCATGCTATGTGAAAGTCAACTCCCGAAATATTTTTGGCGAAGCTATAACACAACATGTTACATCCTAAATAGAGCCTTGATAAGACCTATTTTAAAGAAAACTTTCTATGAACTATGGCATGATAGGAAACCAATATTAATATTTTCATGCATTTGGTTGTAGATGTTCATAATAATGGTAAAGGATAATCTAGGAAATTTGATGCTAATCAGATGAAGGAATATTTTAGGATATTCTACACTAACAAGCATATAGAGTATTCAATAAGAAGTATTTGATTGTAGAAAAGTTAATTCATGTAGTTTTGATGATCTTTAACATTAAGTTTTGAAAAAAAAGATGATGAGGAAGATGCTAATATCCTCGAAGAGATTTTGAAAAAATTGAATGTTGATGTATATTCAGATCATGAACAAGAAGCTAAGGATGATGACTCATCTAAGGATGATGTTGATACTATCATAATGGTACAGATCTACCTAGAGATTGAAGATATGCTTATAGTCATCCAAAGAATTGATTATAGGTGATCCATCTCAAGGAATAAGAACTAGATCATCTATGAGAAATATTAGTAATCATTTTGCATTTGTCTCTCAATTGAACCTAAAACATTGAGGAAGTTGAAAAGGATAGTTATTGGATGTTAGCTATGCAAGAAGAATTGAATTAGTTCAATAGGAATAAGGTATGGACCTTAGTTGATAGACCTGTAGATTATCCGGTTATAGGATTCAAATGGATATTTAAAATGTTTAATTATTCAAAATATAAGAAACATTAAGTTTGAATCCATGTTTAGTGTCAAGTGTCAAGTTTCAGTAATTAGAGTCGACTCTAGAAGTATTAGAGTCGACTCCGGCGCATATCGAAATAGTTTAATACTTTCGACATGGATTAGAGCCGACTCCTACAGCGATCAGAGTCGACTCTAATCGAAAAATAGAGAGTCTTATTTCTACGTTAAATTAGAGCTAACTCCTGCAGAGAATTAGAGCCGACTCTAATGGTTATACAGAGACTATATTTTTTGGGGCTTCATTAGAGCTGACTTTCGTACTCGCTAAAGCTGACTTCCGTACAAGAAGTATCAACCTCTCAAAAAGCCAGAACCGACTCCACGTCGAGCGAATGTTTCTGTTTTGCATATTTCGAGTTAGAGCCGACTCCAGGTCTTATTAGAGCTGACTCTAACATGTCAGAGACAGATTTTAGAAGTATCAAAATGACTCCAAAAGTTAACTTTTCTCCAATGGATTTCAATGGCACTTTCCTCTATTATGCTAAACATATCCTCAAGTACTTTTAATGGCTAGTTTTTATCAAAAAATAGATTTAGAAGAGGTTAGAAAAGAAGAGCTATCCGATCATTTTCAAAAGGGAGAACGAAAGTAAAAATTCAAAAAGACAAAGTTCAAATCCAAAATTCCTTAGTTCAAAATTGAGTTTAAAGAAATCCAAAGTATTCGAAAGTTCATCTTGAAGGATTTCCATCAAATCAAATAGATAAGTAAAGAGTCCTAATTCTTCAAAAGCCTATACTTTAAGGATTCTTCAAAAGCTTCAATCCTATCTTGAGGAAAATCATTCCAGAAAAAAAGAGAAAAAGAAGAAAAAAAGCCCAACTTCAGAAATCTTCTAAATCAGGCTCTTCTATTTCTATCTTGATTATATTATCTTATTTGATCATTTGAGGAGCTTTATTTCTATTATAATTATTTCTTTATAATTCTTGTTGATTGATTTAATCAGGAGATTGAATCAAGGGAGGCAGTTTAGCTTTGTTCAAGCTAGAAAGCTTATGGTAGGTTTTATGCTGGTGAACCTATGAAAATCGGCTGGGTTCGTTGTGATTTTATGGTAAAATAATATGTTTGAGTTGTGAGCTTACAAAATAATCCTGCCAGGATGATTATAGTGTGGGCCCAAGAGTTTCTTAGAAGTGGATGTAAGTATAGCTAATACCGAACCACTATAAATTTTTTGTGTTTATCGTGCTCGTCTCTCTTTCTCTTTACTTGTCTTACACTCTGTTTTGCATTCTTAGCACCACACTCATTGCATATATCCTTGTGCATTATCACTTTGTGAAATTAATTTTTAAGTGCTAAAATTTAAAAATCCAATTCATCCCCTTTTCTCTTGGGTTGCCATCTGGGCCAACACTTTCTTCTTAACCAAACTTTTTGATCATTATCTTTAATACATTTAATCTGTAACATATTGTTAATTTTTTTATCTCTTACTTTTGCAATTATATATATCTTGCTCTCCATCTTTAGTTTCTAGCTTATGATGTATTTCCTCATATGCCTTATATGTAGCATTTCGTATTTTTTTAACTTCTTTTTAACTATCTTAAAATTTTATATATTTTTCTATTCTTATATTTAGGTAGTTTTATATAGCATTATACTTTAGCCTTAACTGCTAATTAAAATTTTTCATTCCATCGCTAAGTTTTCTTATCATATAATTCCTTTTCTTTTAACTTTCCTAATACCTCTACAACTACTAGTCTAATATTACTAGCCATCTCTTCTTATATAGTATTAATCTCTCTATCTATACTTCATTTTTCTTCATCACTCTATCCTTAAAAGTTATTATTAGTTTCTCTCCTTTCAAATTTCACTACTTAATTCTCCTTCATCACTTATACCTTATAATATTTCTCTTCTATTTTTGAATACATATATTTATAATTATTAATTTATATTATGTAGTTAGACTCTTACTTGATATGACCTTGTAATTTTTATAAAATACTTGATCAATCTTTCTAATAAGAAAAAAATCTATTTAACTAGCATTATATTATTTTTAAAAGTTCTCAAATGAGAATCCCTCTTTTTAAAATATGCCACTACAATAATTCTTGATTTAAGCAATGCTAAAAAATTTATTTTTTTATGCTAAAAAGCATCGAAAAATAGAATCCCAATGTTTTTTGAAGCGTCGAAAAAGATGGGGTGGAGAGAAAATTTTTCGATGCTTTTTGAAAACGTTGAGAAAGGGTGTGCCGATGCTTTAAAGCATCGGCACAGTTTCTTATCACTCCCCAAAGCATCCCTTTTTGCTGTATGAGATCTAGATGATTTCTTGCCAAAAAGCATCGTTTTGATCCAGAGACCTCCCCATCATGAAAGACTCAAGATCCTAAACCTCCTGCAAGAACCCTTGATCACGGCACGCAAATAAAACAATTAGCATCAAGTAAGAATTGAAAACCCTGCACCAATAATCATGCATCCGTTAGAGATCACACAGAGATGACAGAGTAATCGAAGCTTTTGAGAACAAACACCAAAAATATCTAGAAAAATAGGTCAAATCAAAAGGATAAGAGAAAAAGCATGAATCCAATTATTTAAGAATACCTTGGTCAGTCCAGAGCTCGATCGACAGCGTCCAAACTCCAAATTCAATGCACATGAAAAGGAATACACAAACACGAAGAGAAATCAATTAGAGAAGAAAAAAATTCCATGGATTTGAAGCTTACCAAAAGAAGCAAGTCACCGAATGCTCCAGCTATCCTTTAGCTTGCAGTGAAATCAAGATTGGAGAGAGAGATCAGACTACATTTCAAATCTCAGAGGCGCCGATGGAAACTAGCAACCAACCAAAGAAAACGAATGAAAGAGCAAAAAAAAGATCGAAGGGGGGGGGGGATTAGGGCATCTCCTGGGAGATCAGAAGGGAGCACGCGGGGTGGTTGGCGCAAACATGCGGGTGGAGCGCAAGCTTCCAAGGCAGTGAGTCATCAGTGGCTCCCACATGGGAGCAGAGCGAGAAAAAGAGCGATGATGGGTTGCATCGCAGTGAAAACCTTGTCGTCGTTCTGCGTCCAGATGCCTCTTTTGGGTGGGAGAAGATCGAGGGGGGGGGAGAAGATCGAGGTGGGGTGAGGGGGGGAGAAGATCTGGGTGAGGGGGGGGGGGGGGGGGAGGGGAAGAAGATCGGGGTGGGGAGGGGGGGTGAGAAGATGTGGGCGGAGGGGACGGGGTTGGGGAAGAGAGTAGAAGAATCAAGGGGGGTGGGTGGGGAAAGAAGAACTGGGTGGACAGGAGATCGGGGATCCCGACACTTATAAGCGTCGTTAAAGAATTTTTTCTGTCGATGCTTTCCACAAACATTGGTAGATTTGGTGCTTTCCGATGCTTCCTAAGTGCGTCAGAAAAAAAGGTTTGTTAAAACGAAATTTTATTGTAGTGTGCATTAGCTGATAATAAATCATATGCTATTGCGTAATCTAAAATAACTCTTTCAAAATCATAATTTCATATATTTTTTCAAAACCTATATTATACTTTCTTACATTACCATTCAAATCTTCTCCAATAAATATTTTTTTTCAATAAGAATCTCTTGAATTAGTCTATCTATATCCTTATAAAAACTTTGCTTTGTCATACTAAATAAGCTATTTGAGGAGTATAAGCACTAATAATATTATTAACTCCTTATTTATCATTAATTTAATTAAAATTATTCTATCTCCTATTCTCTTAATTTCTATAAGCTCATCTTTTAGGCTTTATCTATAGCAATTTTTACTCCATTTTTTATTCCTATCTTTGCTAGTATATCAAAGTTTAAAATTCTCTTTTGCCTTTTCACTTACTACTTGGTCTCCTGCAACTACATTAATTCTTTTTATAATCATTATATTTATTAATTCTATTAACTTTTCTATTAATAACCATATATTTTAAGTAGCTAAACTATCTTATTTTATTTTTATTTTTTTGGATTAATTCTTTAACACATTGTCCATGAAGGTATATGAACCTTTGCTTATATCTCGTCACATTTGGGCAAATGTGACGCATTGCTTTTGTGGACAACCCCATCTATCTTTACCATTTTTATGACATTTGGGGTTTGATGCAATGCATCATTTCTAAGAAATGTTCTAACTTTATTAATTTTTTCTATTGGATTCATCTTCATAGTATATGCCTATATTTTTACGTTGACCGTCAACTAACTATAACCTTTCTTTATCCGGATTTGGAACCGACTATGTATAAAAAACTCATACATAAGTGGAGTTAAAAATTGTTAAATTAAAAAAACTAATCTTTAATTTTTAGGAAGATCGTAATGACTTCCAACACTTTGTTTCATTGCAAACTTCATGCTGATAATGCGAAACTTATTATTACTAAAGAGATGATAGTTATCAAACACTCCAAGAGTGATCATAGTGTAGGAGTTTTAGACCTTTTGTGGGTACTACTTATTAATTACATGCTCCACTTGAATAATAGTGCAAATGACATGATAGAGGTTGAGGAGCTAGGTGACATTGCCATAGGCCTGGGCACGTCGAAGTTGGTGGTATTTGTGGAGGATGGTGATATGAGATACAATAAAGTCGAGGAGGGTTATGAGCTTGGATGTCTTCTTTGAGGTCCTTTTCGATAGATAATTCAACTTTGTTCCTATTCTTTTCTCCTTATTTCCCTTACAATAACCCATTTTGTGCCATCATTAGAACTTTATCATACATAAGGTAAGGCTCTCTCTCTTTTCTCTTACTAGCACTTATTGATTATTGTCATTGCCAATCAATTCTCTTCATAGATGCATGCGCTAAAATGGAAGGACCTATTTCTATTGGAATGAACATTAGCTGCTCATATTGACATTAATTGGCAACACCTCTCTACCCATTCTTCATCGATAGCTGATCCTATCTACCAGCACTATGCCACCCCATTGATATTCCTCTCCTTATCCCTTGCTTTGAGAAGAGAGGGATTGAGAAGGGGTAACCTCCTTTTTTTTTTTCCTTTCACTCTCTTCTTTTATCTCTCACTTTCTCTCTCCTCTTTCTTCTTTCTTCTTTCTCTCTTCTTTTTTCTTTTTTTTTTCTCTCTAGAAAAAAGAGAATCTTTCTTTCCTCACTTCTTTCTTTAGGCAAACCTCAGGAGGATGTTGATAAGGGGTTCCTCTCCTTTATTCCTTCTGGTATATTGATTGTGAGTCCTAAGTCCATCCAATAGCGACTTGATGTATCAATACCTACCCCAGTTTTGGTAGATTGTCATTTGGCCTCATTTTTTATGACCCTTTCATGCTGCCATTGTTTGAAATGATTTCATATTTCTTAATTTAGCTAGTTGTTATCTTGATCTGATTGATCCATTTATTAGACACCCTGAATTTACTGGCCTTATTCTCCTTATCCTTTTCTATATATCTTTGATTATACTTATCTTATAAACTACTTTGATTAATGAATTTAGATTTGTAGGGGAGAAAATTATCTAAGTTACTTTCTATTTTTTCTTGTAGTTAAAGGTTGACAATGCCTGCTCCTATAATCAAGCCCTTCGATCCAAATAGAGCATCAAATTAGAGGGTCATGTTGCATATTTAAGGTTGCAAGTAATTTTACTAGATAGATTATGGGGCTTTATTGACTTAAATTAGTCAGTCTTGCATCTTTAATATTCTATCATTGCATGCAATATATTTTTTTAAAAAAATCATAATGTTTAGTTTTATATAATTGGAAAAATAGTAAAATTTTTTTAAAATAGAAATTATAAAATTTATTTATGCATGACTTCGTATTATGAAAATTATTTGTGCATATTTCATGTGAATTTAAAATTTAAAATTTGTATATGCATCCTTTGCTTAGATAAAACTTATTTAAAATTTATGGATTAAGTGTGATATATTCCTTTTGAGCATGATAATGAAAATATGAACATGATCTAAATATTATGATAGGGGCTTTCTAAACCTTATAGATTTTTGAAAATAAGTTTTTAGTGAATATTATGCCTGCTCAATAATTTGACTATAATTTGGATCTAGTTAGTTCAAACTGCTAGCATATGACTATTCATCGGCATGCCTTTGAGCCTAGCACTTGATCATTGGTCATGATTACGTGTTAGTATGTTTGTAGGTCTACATAGTAGGGTTTGATCATTAGCCATAACTATATATCAATAATTTTATAGATTTAATAAGTTAGAATTGATCATTAGCATATAATCATGCATCGATATATTTTGAGATCGAGACCAATCAATTGTGGCTAATCTCTAGCATATAATCATGTGTTGGCATACTTTGTGTTTAGGAGCATGACTCCTTAGGTTTTATGATAGAGCAAATCATGGTCATAGTCATAATGGTGGTAAGAATATGAATTTTGAAATGTTTATTAAAATAAAAATATTTCAAAAGTAATGGGCATTCAAATTATTAGAAACTTAAGTTATACGTGCACAAACAAACAAACACACACACATATATATATGTTATAATATACATACATACATACATACACACACACACACACATATATATATATATATATATGTATATTATAACATATATACGTGTGTGTGTGTGTGTGTGTGGTGTGTGTGTGTGTGTGTGTGTGTGTGTGTGTGTGTGTGTGTGTGTGTGTTATATACATACATATATATATATATATATATATATATATATATATATATATATATATATATATATATATATATATATATATATATGTTATAATATAATTTATATGACATGTTTATAAGTGATATGCTTGATTCAACTAGATGATATTATTGAGTAGCTAGTTCATATTTTTCTTATTATTCCTTAGATTGATGTTGAGTATAGCATGGTTCGAGCTATGAGATGAGGGCCAGAGAGCTAGAAAAATATATAATTTTCTTATTTTTTATTTTAGGGTAATCATTAATAAAACAATTATATTATACTATGATTTAATATTATGAAGAAAATAATTTTATCGTTTAATATGTTACTATGATCTTGAAACTTTATTACTTTTATTCATCTCTATTCATCTCCATCTAATATTCAATTTCTATGGCTTTTACACGTGAATTTTTAGATGTGACATATTCTCTAGTTCGGTCATATATAGGATGTACAAACATTTGTCAAGATGAGGCTTAGAATATTAGGACGGCATGTGCCACTTATACCAAACTTTAGACCACATGACCAACACCATGGAAGATTAGGGATGATTTTTTCCGGGTCAAACTCTGGTAATTAAATCTTGGTCACATTGATTAGACCATTAAAGGCATGTAGTTTGGATAATCATGTTGGGTCCTTAGGCTTCGAAACAATATTTACACTATTACAAAATATGAGGTCTAACCTATGGCAATCAAACCTCCGCTGGCTCATTGTTGCATGGA
The DNA here is from genome assembly GCA_900491605.1 of Calamus simplicifolius. Taxonomy (NCBI): domain Eukaryota; kingdom Viridiplantae; phylum Streptophyta; class Magnoliopsida; order Arecales; family Arecaceae; genus Calamus; species Calamus simplicifolius. The sequence continues at coordinate 1,192,795 of UESW01003985.1, read as the reverse complement.
GGAAATATATATATATATATATATATATATATATATATATATATATGTTTTGTCTTTTTTTCTTTTCTTTTGAGATTTGGACCGGTGCACTTTTAATTTATTCTTGTGAATCTTATAAATATAGATATAGGAATGGCCGCCTACGTTGTGTGTGTTCCCCCTATATATCCATGATCTGATCCTGTGAATCGACGATGGAGTTGCTGATCGATGGGTGGTTGACATGATATACATAGATGACGTAGATCGAATACATGCACAGGAGATGCAGCCGGAATTCCTTTTCGTTCAAGAATTCTTTTAGAATTCCCAGCGTGTGCTGTGGCGTCCATGGCACACGTATTGATTCTTAACGATATTTTTTTAATCATAGTATTAAAAAAAGAAAAAAATCTCCCTCCCTCTCTCTCTCTCTCTCTCTCTCTCTCTCTCTCTCTCTCTTGTTTTATATAGATTGCACCTTGTTTTCTATCCCAGACATTTACCTGATCGAGTATTAAGACACACGCTCTCCTACAGATCGTAAACTATATTTTATCCTCTATATGGCAAGACCCACGTCAAGCATTCTGGAATTACTGGAGAAAATTCCCACTTGATGATGAACTCTCCGATATCATAATCTCTACTTGAGTACTTTGAGGCGTGAGTGTACCGAACCTGCTTCCTTCGAGGAAAGGTAGTGTTCAAGGGGGGAAACCGAGAGCTGGTTTGCCTTCAGTTGCCCGCTGCCTACCGTTTATTAGGCTACAAGAGTTAACAATATGGCCCTCCTTTCTCTTCAAATTTTTTAAGCGCCTGTGTCCTAAATAATTAATGCCGCATTTATCGTACTTTGCTAACACCTGCTAGCTCGATCTCAAGCAACCAGCAACCAGATGCATCATATTTTGACCCGAAAAGTTGACGATTAGAATTTTTATTATTATACCTTCAAAAAAATTAATAATGCTTGTTATTATTAGCAATGAGATTATTGGATTGGATGATAACCAAAAGGTTAGCAGAAATGATGTATTTGAATGCACTTAAAGAGTTGGATGAAAATTATGAAAAAGGTACTCTAAGTTTTTTCTTTGTAAGAAAATAAGAAAGAAAAAGAATCTAGATTGTTTTTCCTTTCAAAAAGAAAAAAAAAAGAGACTAGACTAAAAATAATAAAAGAAAGGCAACTTACATGACGAAGTACATCGCTTACATCCACTGACAAAAAATTATGTTAATGTTTTTGAAGTTTTCTTAACCATGAAACAAGGGTATAGCATTCACTGTTTTATTATATATTGCTAATAGATAGGAGGAACTTGGGTGAAATGTCATCCATTCAAAAATTGTCAACTTCATGTATGCAAATATATATTTGCATTTGTACATACATGATCCCTGTCCCCCATATATACACTTATATAATATAAGTTCATTTGATATGTCCTTTAATTAATTAGCTTTTATCTACAATTATTGAACCGACCTTTTGTTAACATAAGACTATCTTAATTAATATCTTAAACTTCATGACAATAATAATAATAAAAAAATCTCTCGTTTTTCTAAAAGCATTTAGAGTCCCAAGTTGCCATAGGTGACGCTTTTGGAGTAGTACTCGACAATAGAGAGAACTAGTCCTTTGCCCACCTCTCTGTTGAAACTTGAAACGGCCCGCGGCGATTCTATTTGACATATAGTTCACGCCGGCATTGTTGCATCACATCCTTTTTTTTTCAAATCACGACCCTTGTAAGATTCCTCCAGTTGGACTGGTTATTGTTGCATAGAATGAAGCACAGCTTTGTAAATATTATATAATGACCAAACGAACAAATTCTAGAGGTTATGTTGTTGCTATAGATCAGATCAAGTATCGAAGATATTTTTTTTTTTCCTATTTGGTAGGATTTGGCTCTGCATGGAGACTGATGGCAAAGTAGGCCCGTGGCACCAGCCATTTGATGTGATGGGGCGCGGCTTCTTATTTATGTTTATTTATGTAAAATTAAATCTAGGACCCACCCATTTCAATTCAGTCCCAACAAAATGAGTAGCACCAAGTTCGCTGTAGTTACAATATAATAAGGACCCACTGAAACTGTTTCAGCGCCTTCTAACTCAAAAAAAAAAAAAAAGCACCTGAGATCCATGGGAGGCACCAAGTTAGAGCTTTGTGTGTGTGTGTGTGTGTGTGTGTGTGTGTGTGTCATGTGGATCTCAGGGCACTGACAATTATTACTTTTTAAATATTTTTTTTTATTTCTGATTTGAGTATATACAATACACACACATTAATACATACAAACCAGAGTAAGAGAAAGATACCTTCTAAATGTCTAATTGAAATGAATGGGCTAAATTTCTAGTTCAAAGGAATGGAGTTTTGGAGTTTGCCTTAAAGGAATAAAGATAGTGAGCTGCTGTGAGGAGCATCTACGCAACTGTTTGACCATGAGATGTGACCTTTCGTCAATGAAACGCATATCAATGGATTTAAGATTGATTCAAAAGTTAGGGAGGCAATAAAGATTGCAACAACACACCTTAATGTTGTAGGAAAGGAGGAACAAAAGAGTAAAAATTTTAAATAAATTTTTATTATATTGTTCCATTAATATAATTTTGAAAATAAATATTAATTTAGTAGTAATTTATTTTGGAACGCAATACAAGTCTTTTTAATCAAGAGATTTGTAAAATTACTGGATGGTAAGACCAAGACTTCAGCTAGCTTTTATTGAAATGTCACCAAAAGACTTAATGCAAGAGAATAGATAGGGCCATCCAATAAAAAAAAAAAATCCACAAAATTCCAAACTGAATGATAATTCATGAAATAAGATTTCTTCAAGCTGTCACTCGCGTGTTCCCTCGTATGTTTGTTTCAAAATGTTGTTTTAATGCAGCATAATGATGGATAATTTTGATTAGATGATGATGACATGATAATAGTAATATATATATATATATATATTGCATGTCTCACGGTGTCACCAGCACAATCTGACCTGCAATTTCTGTTGGATTCATTAGTTGATTGCAGACAATCATGCAAATTAAGTAAAAATTTTAAGTTCTTTTTATAGAAAAAACTAAATAAATTCATACAAATAGAGAAAGATTAAACATTAAATCCTGGAAGATGGACGGGAGGTACTTTGTAATTTTATAAAGACTGCCGCATTCATTGCATCCTTTGGTTATTTAATTCTACTGATATTTTACCACCCCCATTGAAGTAACTTTTCTCATGTCACATCATCTTTCAACCTCCACTGAGCTTCTCCATTTACACAAAAGCCCTAACTGTGCTCCTCTCTCTCTCTCTCTCTCTCTCTCTCTCGTATTATAACCCCGAAATTTCAGTATCTTCGTCCCCTTTTAGGCCAAAAAATCTATCCAGGTTCTGAACGTCCTCTGAAAATAGAAGCGTATAATCATCCACTCCTGGCATCCCTCACGCATCCCGGCAACACAGTAAGCTTCCGCATTCTACTCATCTGATTCCCATCATTCCTGCCTCCCCTTTTATTTCTCTGTGTAGAAGATTTCTTATGCTCACAGCTCTTCAGGAACTCCAATCCTTCCTCAGCTTCTGCATCTGACAAAAGATCAACATCAGCGGCAGCAGCGGTGGAAAGGTAATTAATACTATCATCAACCGAATTCAATCTATGTTTGGCTTCCTCTCTCTCTCTCTCTCTCTCTCTCTCCTCTAGCCTTGTATCAAGAATTCAGGAGTCAAGAACGCTCAAATAGAGCACAACAAATAAATATAGGCACCAAATCTCAAATAGATCGTGGTCATCATCATAATCATCATCCTCGTCATTTCCCTAATCACCACATCTAACTGATATTATGGCTTCTTAGCTGCTTCATATAGCCCAAAATAGTAGAGCTAGCAAGAGCAAGGAGACCAAGAAGGAGGAGGAACAAGAGATTGCTGTCGGTCTATCCAGCATGGACTTGGTGCCAACCCCAGAAAGCCCCCACTCCGAACCGAGCGGCGGTACCAACGCGAGCCCCCACGCTTCCTCCTCATCGGCCGCCACCGGCGCCACCTCGTCCACGCCAACGCCGAGCCGCTACGAGTCCCAGAAACGGCGAGACTGGAACACCTTTGGCCAGTACCTCAAGAACCACCGCCCGCCTTTGAGCCTCTCGCGGTGCAGCGGAGCCCACGTTCTGGAGTTCCTCCGCTATCTCGACCAGTTTGGCAAGACCAAAGTTCACACTCAGATGTGCCCTTTCTTCGGCCATCCCCATCCGCCGGCGCCGTGCCCATGCCCGCTCCGCCAGGCCTGGGGCAGCCTCGACGCTCTCATCGGCCGCCTCCGTGCCGCCTACGAGGAAAACGGCGGTCGGCCCGAGTCCAACCCCTTCGGCGCCCGCGCTGTCCGCCTCTACCTTCGCGAAGTCCGCGAGCACCAGGCAAAAGCCCGCGGCATCAGCTATGAGAAGAAGAAGCGCAAGAAACCCCCCCAGGAGCAGCAGCAGCAGCAGCAGCAGCAGCAGCCACCTCCAGCCGCTCCCTAAATACATAATCCATTGTCATTGGCCGATCATGATCCTTCCAAAGAACCACCGAACTCTCTCTCAGCTATGCATGCATTAAATCCTTCTCTCTTTGATTTGGTAGGTGAGACGAAATCATAATTTATATGGTGTGAGCTTCTCTTTTATTAGGTTGCTATTAGTTTATGCTGCTCTTTTCCTGTGTGCTGATTGAACCTCTCTAAACAACTTCTCTTCTCTTTACTTGCCTCTCTCTCTCTCTCTCTCTCTCTATCTATCTATCTATCTATCTATGTGTGTGTTTATATAGATGTATATAGTATATCGCTATTACTATTACTACGGGATGGTGTTGTGGTTTTATACTATCGTGACAGGAAATGGGAGTGCGTAGTGTGAGCAATTAGACTTTCTAATATTTGTAAGGTAGCATAGGAAATAATGCGGGTACTGGACGTCGAACTACGAATTCATTTATAAGAGATTGTAACTTGAGATCTCTTGCTATGGATCTGCCAACGATGTGTCAACTCACTCTTTTGAGCTTTACTTTTCTTTTCTTTTCCTTTTATGGTATTAAAAGTGGAGCGGACCGAGTGGTGGTGATGACTTTCTATGATTTATATGTCAGTCCCGAGTAGATTGCTTCTCTTACCAAATGTTTCTTGATATGTGAACTGAGAGTCAGTGCTTCAGTTCCATTGTCCGTTTTTTTGGTTACCATCTCCTCCCTTCTGTTTTTCTGTTCCATATTTTCTTTATGACTCAAGTCGTGGAATAGTTGCTTCGGTTTCCTTTGCTTCTCATGGAATGGAAAAGACTGGCCCTAATAAGTAGGATTTTGATGCTTGACCCTTTGATCACCAGTTCTAGGATCCACCGAACTTCCCATGATCAAGTATATGAAATTCATTTTTAGCCATAAAATCACTTCGTTATATTATAACACTAACATCGATTATGGCTGATTCGTAGATTTCAGGATGTAAGACAAATGGTGCACTATTCATTTCGAGAAAGGTAGTATGTGGGAATTACAAAAAAGATTTTAATATATGGATAAATGGATGTTATGTGGTGGCTTTATATTTTATTGCTGAAGGATTAATGGGCTGAATACCGTTCTGATGGGATATGATAGCAACTCAAATTTCATAATCAATCTGGCCGACAACCCTTCCTTGTGGTTAAACAGTAAGTTGGCGTGGGTGGGTGGTCAAGGTTCTCCTTTCAAAGATGGCCTTCTGGATATTAGAGTGCTCCTTTTTGTTTTGTTTTGTTCTTTTTTTTCTCCTTATTTTTTCCTGAGGCATCCTACTTTCTTCTTCACCCTCATATGCATTTGAGGTCTCTTTATCTTTCCTGTGTGCGTGTGCGTGCGTGTGCTTGTTCTTGTGCGTGTGGTGTGCGAAGGGTAGCTAGGTACATGACTTCCGAGCTCTGCTTGTTTTTAAATTTGAAATTCTTATGGTCAATTTAGGATTCTTTTCCGGGAATCTTAAATTAACAAAGTTCTCTCCTTCAATGACAAAGGCAAGCTTACCTAGACCACCTATATTGAGTACTTATGGATTAACCAACGAATATTCTTCTATTTTATATATTGTCAACTTGAAATAAAGACCAATTATGAAACTTGATGATGCCTTTTCGTTCTACATCTTATATATTCTAATATTAGAAACAGATTTGCTATATTATAGAGTTTATTATTATGTTTCAGAAAGCAGGCTTAAATTCATAGTGCTATAAAGATTTTGTTGCAAGGACTATTTTATCATGATCAATATCCCAATGATTAGCAAAACTAAATAAGAACCTATATAAAATATTTCATAAAGTGAACTTGTGGACCAATAACTGATGCTCTAAAGAACTCTAGGTTAAAACTTCAAAATCAAACATATTATTTAAGAGACTAGGCAATTAATGCCATAATTTTAAACCATCTTGGCCCATGACATTAGTTACATATCATTTAGCCAGCCACGGAATTTGTGTTCCTTATTTTTTTTTTCAGAAAAAAAGTCATCCTACTAATAATGTACAAGAGTTCTAGAATGATGCCATGAAAACTTCTTATACAAAATAAATTTATCTAATATGACATTCTTAATTACCATCACTCATTCCCCTACTTATTGCTATCAAGACTTTAACTCGAAGAAGTTCAAAGTAGGGACGAACATGGGTTAAATTAGGTTAATTCTAGATTAGAACCTAAAATTGACCTAATTAAGATCAGTTTCAGATCGGTGAATCCAGAATTAAACTAATCCTATTCTAAACTAATTCAGAATAAACTTGATTAAGTTCATTTGAACTAGGATTGGTTTTACATATGACTTATTTTCTTTTCTTCTTTTTTATTTAATACATATCTGATATTTAATGGCTAAAAATTTTCTCTTAGTTATATTTAATAAAAAATATATAATATTTATTAATTAGTCTCTTAGTAGAGATGGTAGATAATACATGATGTGACTGTGATATTCTAGATTTAATTCTTGAGAGTTGTTTTTTTTTTTTGTGTGGTTAATAAAATGTATTAAAAGAAAGATGTTAGTTACTTCTTGAGTCAGAACTAAGAATCTGACCCTCCAAATCGAGAATCAACTTGAAGAAAGTTGACTCTAAGGTACGTATTGGATTTAGAATTAACCCTACTAATCTTCCGAATCAAACCATTCCAATCCTATCAAATTGGATTGGTGTTGATTCTCAAGTTATCCTAACCTGATGCTCACTTTTCATTCATATAATGCTTCTTTTGATTTTTGTATCTTTGAGAATTACAATATTTCAGAAAAATCTCATATTATGGTACTTGTTTGGGGAACTTTCTATTTCTTTACCAATGCACCAGTTGTCCCATATCTAGAGTTGCTCCTACACCTAGTGTCTTCATCTAACTAAAGAATATGCCTGATTTCATCCTTGAGAATAGCTTTAATCACTTTATGAGAATAGTTGTTTTAATCATGCTCCATAGGCTGAAGTCCTTAATGCTATTTCCTAGTTTTATCTTGTGGGTTCAAGTGAAAATTTCTTATAGATTAATGTGCTTGGTGAATTGAAATCAAATAGGGATCCTCAAGTGCTTTATTACTGTCGGGGCTACAAGATCGGTTGGGGTCCAGTTTGACTTTAAAGACAAAACAAACAGGATTTAGATTTTAGATTTAGATCTGCATCCAACCCATTCACTTGATAGGACGCATCATGTTAGATAGGTCACTCTCTTGATTGTTACAAAAGTGGATCTAACTGGCATTTATGTTGTTCTAGAATTCATATAAGAGGAGCACAAGCATCTGAACAAATAGATGAAGACCGACAAGTCTGTGCAACGACTAGTGAGATCTTAAAACAGTCGAGGAAAAGATGATTGAGCTTTACTCCATATTTATCATAAAGGTAATAAGCATCATCAATACTCATGATGGATTTGCCACTTTTTTGGGAATAAGTACGTTTCTCTTAGAGTTGTCTTCCAATGATGCTATATTCTCATGGAGAGCTGAATTGTAGGTAAGGAAGGCTTTTGATCAAGCAATCAGATGAAAGAAAAGTCAGTGAATAGATTTAGATTACCAAATCCATATAAGAAGATTAAACTTAGTTTGATGTCCTGGAATTCCATAAAGGAGCATGCAAGAAATAAAGTTGATGACATTACTAATTCCAAGAAAAGGTTAATCCATAGAGCTATAAAATTCTACATCGACAGTGAACTCAAGGATGACTATGTATCATGGCATATTAGAAAATGTAGAGTGACAATCATATATTTTACAGTCTAGGTAGACATGTTTTGAAAACTTGGTTATTTTCATGTGTCTATATCTATTTATCTGTCTGTTCATTTCTCCTCTTAGGTTTCAATGAAAACTCAATCTTGATCAGTTTAAATGTTCTATCTTCTACTAGGAAATGGTGATTTTTTGCTATAACAAGATATATTGTGTAAGGCAATAAGTGTGGCAAGCACCTTTCAAAAGAACAGAGGCATTTCATAGTATTGTGGGTATGTGTAACCTCTGACAGAAACAGAACTGAGTAAAATTTATGATATTCACTGGCCATTGGTTTTGAAAACGCCGGTTAAGCCTTCGTATAGGATCATATATTTGATTGGTCTAGACATAATTATGCCTTTTGTGCGGATAGATAATCAAAAAAGATGAGCGCTGATTTTAAAGAAAATATTTGATTTCAGAGATTTTACGTGATTCGTTTCATGTAGGAAATATAACAGAAGCAAATATTCTTGTTAAAGTTCAATGATAAAAGACGACAGATATGAAGAAGAAGAGAAACCTTACACAAAAAAAGGAAGAGGAGAAAGAAAGAGGGAAGGTATATAGAATAACAAGGAAGCTTGTTTTGAGAGGTTTTAAAAGAAGTCAGTCAATCATTTGTCAAGACAAATAAATGGTTATTTTCTCGCAAACTAATCTTTTCTGATAAATGTCACTAGCTGCCTAGTTATTTATTCTTTAGTTTCCTTGAAAAAGTTAGGGATTAATTGTTCTCAAGTGGTTAGAATGGTGGAATTCTTTTGGTTATATCTTGTCATATAATGCTATCTCTAGACTACAGACAGTGAGCATAATCTCGGTGATTAATTACTACATTCTTCTATATCTTTATATTATCAGTGCTCACATGAACTCCTCCAAATGATTTGTACTCCAGATCAATGCATCTTGATAGATATGATGAAATAATCACTTTTTTTTAAACAAAATAATGCCACTTTCTTAGTTCAAACCTAGATTGTCTCCCTAGCACATGCAGTGAATAGAGGTGCTGACCGGCGCACCGACTCTTGCTGGCAGTAAATTAATTACAACATTTCTAGTAATTAAAAGCCTTAAGCCTGTTATAGTGAGAAAAATATTGATATGCAATTTTAAGTTACAAAATTTGATTGTTCGTTTATGGAGATCAAATTGTAGTTGCCATTGGTAATGTTATACATGTAATATAGCATCTTATGTGAGATCTCTTACTTTCTCTATTTGAAAATAAGATTTTGTCACAAAATTTCATGCTGTAGAGAAATCCGCTAAGTATATTGGTATTAGATGTTAAACCTTCTAAAACACATATATAGAAGGAACTATATATCAATGCTTAATTAGCACAATCCTTGACCTGTCTGTGACAAACTTGAATTATTTTCCTAGTTATCTCCTCTATCATGTTGCTTTCTATCATCTTCTTATATCAGAAAACCTAAGTATAAACTTGATACACAGCAGTAGAGCACTCTGGTGTTTGTATGCTTGTTGCATAAGTTTATTCTTCACGCTTTCTTTGGAGTGTGGGATAGGATGTATCGAGGTATCGCATTGGTGTTGATAGGGTGTCCAGTGACAATCAAAGATGATTTGATGAATGTGTGGTTGGGTCCATCGAACTGTGGGTGACGTTGTGTTGATAGAAGCATGTCATCCGCTTCAGCTGCATAGCGTGCAACGTAAACCACTTTTGTCAGAATTTCTATATGCAGCCTTTAAAATTTAATCTGATCTTCCATATTTGAGGTTGGATTTCACGAGTTCCCATCAAAGGTCAATTACCATGAACAAGGAAACGGTTCTTATGGTCTTCTTGCTACTTCAATGATAGCACGGAAAAATTTTGCCTCAATGTTAATGTGAGTCATTTCCTCTATGAAGTGGAACAATGAAAATTACCCCATCTTTCTTCGGATGATAAAAGAATGCTGCATTAGATAGAGAGTCGATCACATAATAGGGAGGATTTAACATGTTGCGTTTTGTATGGATTTTAACATGCCTCTATGATTCACTTCCCTTAGATGCGTCCTTTCTTAGTATTCAAAACTCAAAGATGATACAATACGAAGAATTGCCATATGGGAATATGCTATGAATTATATTGGAAATTTAAATTGAAGGACATGCCTTTTCTAGTCAAAAAAAAAAAAAAAAAAAAGAAAAAAAGAAAAGAACATACAATATGATTAAACTTATGAAAATATGCCAATTATTGCATGCAAACTCCTTAGAGTTCCACCTAGCACAAAATTATTTATGCAGGTGCAAAGTTAATTACCTTAACGTACAGTAGCAGAAGATCGAGCAAAACATTCCACGTGAAATAATAAAGAGATGCACTGTGGTTAGAAGAACAGACAAGAAATTGAATCTACATTACTCATTCAAATTATTTAGAAATAAATATATATAGCATAGCTCTTCACCTCTTCGTCTTCAGTGCCGGTGCATATACTCTTTTAAGAAATATCTTATTTGTTTTGTCTTCTTATATAGTCCCTTCTTGCCAAGGATCGATGAAGCCACAGATGCACGCTCCACACTGAAAAATATCCTTACGCTTCCCCAGCCTCTTTGTTTTCTTGGTACATTCTGATACTATCTTTCTAATAAAAGCTTTGGGGAAGGTTAATGGAAAACTCAGTACTTTTACTACCAATTTACAGTCAGAAAAAATAAAAAGGAATAACTCTTTTTTTTAAAAAAGCTACTCGTTGGCCTTTCAACACTGCAGCATCTCTTCTTTTAGAAACCCACTTTTTCTCACTTTTGATTTTCTGAACTACAGGGTCTTAGGAACCTTTCCTCAACTTTGTGGATAAAACAAATTATTCAATTCCAGCTGTGTCATACTTGTTGCAATTTCTGCATCAATATCGCATGGTCCACCTATCATCCAATTTGCTAGAGACTGGCGCGAAAGTACCACTCTCTTGCATTTGACGAGACCCCAAACGAATGAAAGCCACTCAACAAATTTTAGGCATGGAGCACTTCTTGTATCCGCTTAATTATTTCAATTTAAGGATATAAAATGAAATTTCTGATTCCTACGTTGAAATTCCAAAACTAAAAGCTGCTTAATGGACAGGTTCGAATGGATTCTCGATGTTTTCCACTGCTATCCTACAGTGATTATCACAGGCATCATGAGTGGTAGTTTTCACGCATTATTATTCTCCTTGCCATTTGTATTACTACTAGCTACTATCATAAATAGTAGCAAATGGCATATTAAAATAAACACTTCATTGTTAAATTAAAGATTTTCCGCTGCTTCTGACACAAGCTAAGAGAATAAATGTATTAATGGTAGGTCTCAAGCACTCCACATCTCCTGTTCGATGACAAAAATTTAGATAGGAGAGTCAAAAGCTGAGTACCATCATGAGAGGCTAGTTCAGACTCAAACCGAGGAGAGATGTGCCACATGAGCACCATCAAAGAAAAGGACATGGAAATAGAAAGGCCGCGAGAAAAGATCAAAATATAACTATAGCCGATACAGTTCAAAAGCTCTAATTTCATACAACTCAGCTCAACTCAACTGATCAACTCAACTCAACTCATCTAAGCCTTTTCCCAACTACAAAAGCTCTAATTTCATGTGAAATATATATATTTTTTTAAAGAAAAGAAAGTATCCAAAAGCTCTAACTTGCTATTATAGATGCCATTGATGTTGAGAACACGTTGTCATTCCATCTCACACTCCTCTTGTTGTGACACTTCATCGCCGCCCATCTTTGTTGTCTATTTTCAGGCTTCTCGAAGTGAAAGGAATTTATTATCAAAACTCATCCAACCACTAAGGGAGAGCTTTGGTCTGGGCAAGTTACCTTATGCAACATCACTCCTCATCAACCATAACTGTAACAGTTGATATTTGATTTCCATCCTGGTTTGCTGAGGAAAAAAAAAAAAAAAAAGCGGTTATATATTATACAAACTAGATACAATCTAATATCTCAATCAAGCTCCTCAACCCAAAAAAAAAAAAAAAGTGCATTTATATAGCGACCCCTCATCTCTCTCGCACGCGCACGAGGCAAAGGCGGTTCTTTTCTGTGGTTGGTATGTTGTCCCTGTCTGTGCCTGCGCCATTAGGATTTATCTGAGTCATTCTTTTGGATGCATCCTATTTTTTCGCCCAAGACGGGACATCTGGAAGCAATCTGGCAACAACTGGGCTAATGCGGTGGTAAAGTTCTACTTCTACGATATGTTTTATAAAATGAAAGAAAAAGCTTGCCCTTTTTTTCCGGCACCGATGAAAACTGAAGTTTTTAGCGCGCACATAGCCTTTCTCCCGGCCTCACTGTCCTAAATGATGGTAGTTTAGTACGAGATTATGTGTAGCTGGACGTGAAAGCACTAATTCAGAGACCAGCGGTACGAGATTCCCGCGCCTTCGGTCAGTTTCACGTCAATAGCCTCGTACCTTTATCGCTTTTTAAAAAAAAATTAATAACTAATAATTTATAGGAAAGCAAATCAATTTAAAAAATACAAATGATAAAGAGACAGGGGTGGATGTTTGGAAAAGGGAGTGCGTATATCGGGGCTGTCACTGATTTGATTGGATTGGGCCCCGCCAATCGTGCCGTCTCACGTGGCTCCCGTCCTTCCTGTCGGCGCGTCTCCCGGAAACAATGGCATGCGTCCGCGTGGCATCTTCTCAGAGGTCTCGTACGACGTACGGAAGACGATGGTGGGCCCAACACGGGGCAACGTCACGTCTGATCGTGCGCGCGCGCGCGCGCTCGTGTTGGTTGCCGGTTGGTGGGACCCTTTGCGTCACCCCCCTTGCCATTCTGCAACGAAAATTGGGACTTGTGCTGTTTCCTAACCAATGTTTATCAGCATGAAATAATACTTTTAAAGTTTAAAAATTTGTATCGTATATAAAATAGTATTTATTTTTATTTTTTAATTCACTAATTTCCGTAATTCTGGTATAATAAAGGTTATTATGTTCCCAATAACCAGATATCTGTGCTATTAAACCTTGTTTCTCACGAAGAACCGCTTTCACCTGCCGAACGTACCCTTCAAAGCTAAGACTTCCATAATAGACAAAGTTGAGACTAGATGGGTCATGAATATCATGTCATGTGTAGATGCGAACCAAAAGTATAACCTAATTTTAAGTACTGTTAGGCATGGATGGTGATTTTGTATATTATCCAAACTTGATTAATTCAATCTAGACTTAATATGGCCCAATTCATTGCAACTGGTAAAAGAAATTATTGTGATTGGATAAAAATGAAAAATATAAAGAAAGAGCACAATGACAACGATTTAACATGGTTTGATCTACTAACTTATGTTCAAACCAGTAACAATAATGTAAATTTTATTATGAAGAAAAATAATGAAGATAATAAGGATTGTCTTCTCATAAACTCTCTCACAAACCTTAGGCTTATGTATATCCAGTAGAATTAGAATATATTTTTTAAATTCATATTTTTTTTTTTAATTTCTGAATAGAGCAGAGTGAAGGAGCAGATTCATGTAGCCGACCTCATGTAATTGAAAAAAAAAAGCTTAGATGAGTTAAGTTGAGTTGTATATCTTTTTCTAGCTCATCCTTCAAAAAATGTTACACATGCTTGTATTGGAAGAGGTTTGCGGTGTTCTATTAGAATTAGAAGTAGTGTTCTACAAGGATTAGAAGTCTACTCCTATATGAATCAGAAAATTATATCCCTATTTAGCATTTATTAGGAGTAATGCTCTTATTAGGCTTGTAAACTCTAAAACAAACTCTAATAGGAATTACATAAACATGAACATCAGAATGCACTGAGTCAAAAGAAATGGATCATATAATATAACTAGAATCATAAAACAATGATTGCTTAGCAAGCTTATAAAAGTTCTCCTTTAGATCCTTTAGCTAATATATTTCATACTATTACTTTATTTATTTCCTTCTAACCAATAAAAAGTCGAAAGTTGCCAACTTTCTCTCCACAAATAGTATGGGCATATCTAGAGATGGGCACCGAGCTACCGCCCATGGGCCGGCACGGCTTGGCATGAACCGGATTGTGCTTGGCACGGCACGGTACTGTAGCCGTGCCATACCGGGTTCAAAAAATTCGGCCAATCGGCTCAGCACGGCATGCCAGAAAGAGATTTTGGTGCTGAATCTGTTGATCCAGGGGAAGCAGGGGGTGGAGGGCCAGGGGCGGTGCCAGGGCCACAGGATGGCGGTGCATGCGGCGGTCGCAGTGTCGGAGCCGAAGTGGACGGCAGTGGCATCGTACTGTCGGTGATGTGGGGTGGACCGCGGCGGTACAGTATCGAAGTGATGGAGCAACTTGGCGTGCGACTTCAAGAAGATACGGGCGTGGGAGAAGGGGCCAGGGGTGGCCGAGGGGGAGTCGTTCTGGAATCTGGGCGATGAGGAACGACCGCTAGCGAGAGCAGCGGCTGCCCGAGTTCTTCGACCGGGAGGTGTATGAGATCCTCGATGGGGGCGGGGGTGAAGGTAGAGGGGGCGGTGGAGGAGGAGGAAGGGAAGAAGGCCCTGGCGGTGAAGGAGGAAGAAGACGACGACGAAGGGAAGAGGTCATCTTTGACAGTGGCCAACCGCAGCGGATGATGGGTTGTTCTCTGATTTCAAGCAGAGGAGGCGGCGGCGGCAGACAAGGCGGAGGAGAGGCCACGGGCGATGGTGGTGGTGCCGACACGAGCGACCCTGGTTTGGGTGAACCAAAGGAATGGGAAAGAAAAAAAATAGGGGATTGGAAAAATGGGGAACGATCTGGGCCTCTGGCACGGCCCGGTGGGCCACGTGCCGTATTGGGCGGTATTTTTTTCTGACGGGTCGTCTGGAGGTGCGGCCGGTGGGCCTGGGCCGTGCCAGGCACGGCCCAGTGCCCACCTCTAGGCATATCCTAAGAAAATATATGGTTTAATGAAATCCTTACCAAATAACTCTTGCTACTATTTTTTTTTAACTTTTTTTAGTTCAACATGTATTATTTTGTAAGAAGCCTTAGACATAGGCTCTAAACAAGGAATCAAGTCAATGGAGAAGTCTATCTCTTGATCTTGGGATAATCTTAAAAGCTCCTCAAGGAAAAACATAAGGTAATTCCCTTGTTACTAGAATGCTATCTAAAGCCTTCTATTAAGTATCTTTTATCACTGTTAAGAATTTTTCACATATTGTTCTTAAAAGTGTTTCCGCATTCATAGCTGAAATCAATTTTAGAAACCGATGAGGTCTATCTTCCTAAAAAATTAAACTCTGATTGGCCAGGAATCTAAAATCTTACTTCTTAAAATAATCAATAATAGCATAACATCCAGCCAACCAATTCATACCCAAAATAACATCAAAATCCATATCTTCATAACTAATAGATTAGCTATCAATTCTAAATCTTATATACGAATAACACAGGTTCTATAATTAAAGTCTCCTAAAGGACATCTCCACTTGGTATAGCAATTCGAAGGATAGATTCTAATAGTTCACATCTCAAGCTTCCACTCTTTCTAACATAATAGTAGATACTAAATAAGGGTGTTGCTCATGCCTCTACAACTTTTAACTTTTCATATGACTTAAATTGTATCCCCTGTTAAAGACTTGTCTACCCATATTTCCTAAGGGTCTAAGCCTTAGCTCTGATACCATCCTTTATCATATTTTCAGACTCACTACTTAATTTAGGCTTGTGTCTTAGCTGTATATTCTTAGAGTGAGACTTTAAGGGCATGCAATGCCTATTTATCATCACTACTCATAATTCAAATTATAAGCCAAATAAATATGTATTTCATTATCCTCAAAAATATGAAATTATTATATATTTACCATCAATATATCAACCTTCTCTATAATGTATCTCTTAGTCCATACTCCAAATCTACTAAACCCTCAAATTTTGTAAAAAATAGGATAACTATGACATCAACGTATTGGTCAATAAGAATCTTTATACTTATACATATACATATGGATATGTAGTAAAATATTTATATAATATTAAAATATAAATATAACAAAATAAATCAGTTGCAAAATACCATGCTATAAAATCACAGATGAAACATAAGAAAGATTATTAACAACTTTTATCCATGATATTGGATTATGTCACCACAATTCATATCTTGGCTCATCAACATAACAGTGCACTTTGATGACATATACCTGCATCACAATCTTATCAACATTTTTTTGTGTATAAATCTAATCTAGCATTATTTCATGCCCAAGTTATTTATTAAATTAATACAATATGCGATAAACCTAGTCTGATTCTCATTTGAGGCCCCTATGGGACTAGTTTTATATTAGTGCTCATTTGGCCATTACTAGTAGGCCTTGTTATGATGCATGTGCCTAAATCATGATGAGCTATCGCATCATTTGTTACTATGAGCTAAAACTAGTGCTACATATTATTAGCCAACTATACTAAGTGTCAAAACTATAGCCTAACCATCTACCAGGTCAAGAAGCAGCTTCATATAGCTTCATATTAATGCTCATCTAACTATTGCCTTACCATTTGTGCCTTGCCATCACATCAACATAATTAGTCTACATGCCCTTGTCTCATATCCACTCCATCACATCTTTTAACATGTTAATTTGCAAAACAGATTTCAAATTGATGTTTTCAACATCACCAGATCATGCTATTATAGTATAAAATACATATATTTATATATAATTCAAAATCATGCTATCGTAGCTTAAATACAAATCATATTCATGCATAATCAAAACATGTTGATGAAATCATAAGTATAAAATCATGATGCATGTTATCAAATATATATACAAGAAAATCATTCACATCACATATAAAGACATGCAAAATTCTTACACATCCATAAAAGCATGAGTAAAGTTCTCATACATCCATAAAAGCATAAGGTTCTTATAAAGGGAGAAGGAAGAGGAGGAGAAGAAAATGAGGGAAGGGGATGAGAGGAAGGAAAATGATAATGGTTGAATGAAGTGTGGGGGATTTTTATAAATGATCAATTGGAGGGGTGGCCGTTGAGATTATTAAAAGTTTATTATGGCTAAACAATATTGGCTAGTAAAGGCCACTAGGCAATTTGGCTATATGGGTGAAGATAAGTGTGGGAGGCCAGAAGTATAAGTAAAGTTCTCATACATCCATAAAAGCATAAGGTTCTTCTTATAAAGGGAGAAGGAAGAGGAGGAGAAGAAAATAGAGGGGAAGGGATGAGAGGAAGGAAAATGATAATGGTCGAATGAAGTATGGGGGATTTTTACAAACGATCAATTGGAGGGGTGGCCATTGAGATTATTAGAAGTTTATTATGGCTAAACAATGGTTAGTAAAGAGGCAGTTTGGCTATACGAGCGAAAATAAGTGTGGGAGGCCAGAAGTGGGGCAACTTAGGTCATATTGTTTTGAATTCCCAAATAAGATGATTTAATAGTAATATTCCACCATATGAATTTGTTCAATCTCTTCTTGTATGAATATGCTACTTGTTCTAAGATGAAACATCTCATATCTTGGACCATCTATATAAGCTCAAGATGCTTATTCATGTTATCAATAATGCCCACTGCACCATGCCATATTAGATTCTTTAGCTTCTTAATTAGCGCAGTATATAGGACATTACTTTAGAATCTATGGAGGGTCAATTTCCCTGCATGTACGACAAGGCTTTTTCTCAAATTTTGAATCATGACATCCGGACTATAAAGTAATGTTACCATCACGCTCTGACCTGCCCTCTTCAACTTATATTATACTCTCTCCCTCAAATCTCCAATACATCTAACTTAGTACATGATTATGGAACCTCTCGTCATAGAACTGTCGTTGGGTCCATTCTGACTCATTCATCGCCCGATCAAAATCCTTTTTTCCAGAGCGGTGATGGCTCCCTTTGCCAGTTACGCAAGAGGCTGTTCTTACTCCTTCACTGTCTATTTCATTACCTGATGTTTTACACGTTGCCAAGCTTGGCGTGAACTTTTTTCTGTCAGCCTGCCAATCGCCACACGCCACTGCACCATCCCAATTTACAGTGAAGTATTGCACAGCAAGCCATGTTAGGTCCGGAGTAGAACCATGTCTGGTAAAGCGTGCAATGCTCTGGAGCTTTGACTTGAGCTAAATATAAGCAAACAAAGAATATGATCACCCCCATGGTGAGGTACCACTATAAATATGCTCATTCGGCCAGCACAATACAAACTCCAGCACCACCCCAATCGCAACAGCATACACCTCTACTAAAAGCAAGTAGGATGCAGATTTTAGCTATAGCCATGACCGTCAAGTCATGTCTCAATAGTTCTGGGTGTTATTTTGAATGTCAAAATAAATGCATCAAGTCTTTTGGGAAGGAAACAGGGCAAATTTTGGTACCTTTTCATCAAAGGCGTAGGTTCACAATCAGAAAGAAGAAAATTATTAAATTGACAACTCCAGCCTCATTTTGCAGTACCATCACTCTTTTATCTGTTGAACAGCTTGCTGGGGAAAAATGTTGCAAATATCAAAGGCTAGCAAGAATTCATCAGCCTGAAGTGTAAAAGAGGAAAAGACCAGTTGTTGGTTTACCTTGATACATTTTAATGCATAGCAGACATCACTATCTGAAATTTGGTAACGGAGGACAAGCCTGACACTGAAATATTTCAAAAACAATGCAATAAATCACAATACTGCAGGTTCAAATGTATTGCTGAATTTCTATCTTTAATTAACATCTTGAAACAAAGTTCAGAGACTTAGGTGAGTGGACTGCCATCTACAGAGAGTTTGTTGTATTGAATAATGATGACCATGAATGTCATTAAAGCAACATGAAAATAAAGCAAAAGCAATGATCATCAAATTTCTCATGACCAAATAGCACTTCTATTTTGGGAGGTAATCTCCTAACCTGAGTTTCATCAACGGAATGAATATGCATGAGCTAGTTTGAATCTATTACAGTGATGGAAACGGATTTGCAGCAAGACTAACTATAATGTGTGCTAAAAGTTCTAAATAAATAGAGCTCTGGGGACTATGGCTGCCGGCTCCCTGGGTGGTAAGATAATGCACCGAAGCAATTGCTATTAGTTCCTAGGTAACTGATCATTTTCAAAACTCCTTGGTAGAAAATCGAATAGTTACACAATGACATGGAAATTAAACTACACCTGGATATATCTTTTCTCACATTTTTTTAAAGAGTTCTCTACCTAAAAAGCTGCAAGGATTATGATCATGCAACATAAAGGCGCATTACCAGAATAAATGTATAGCTCTAGAGGAAAAAAATTTCTCAAGTGTGCCCAGTCCAGTGAACGTAATCAAACACAGCAATAAAACTAGATTACTGTTGCAACAACTATTGTTGAAGGATTTGTTAATTCAAAGATGTTTTTATTTTCTTCATTTTATAAATGCAACAGATCGACCTTGCAATCAGAAACTTCTATCAAATTGTTTTTTCTTCATTGAGTTTTTGAAATAGCAGGACATGCTTTTACAAATTAAAAAAAAAGAATTGATAGCAAATTTTTAGCATTTTAAAAAAATGAACAAAAACATGTTAAAAGAGAAAACTCTATGTGATGACTTGATGAGAATTGAAGTTTGAAAGTCAGACTCTAGAATGGACAAATCCAGTTTTAGTCAGATATTTTAAGAAATATCAAGGCACCAATCAAATGCTAACATGCATGCAAAATGATGAATCCTGGAATCCAAACATTGGTCGTTAAAGAACAGGAATTTACTCTCATCACATAAAGGAAGAAAAGAAGAGATAAATTTCACCCAAAAATTTGTGCGTAAGCTATATATCTGAAACAAAATCTACAAAATTAATCTCCTTTCATGGTATTATGGCTGGTTAAGCTTTCCTTGATCTTACGTGGTAGGAAAGAACTCAAACTAGATAAGATCTTCAGAAAAAAAATGGTCTCCCATGTTAGACTTCACATATGTAGGGCAGGCCACTTTACCTTTTTTGTTGCCAAAACACTCCCTGCCTGCTTTTGTTCCTCCTCTCTTCTCGAATTTTTTTTTTTTTTAATTTCCATAGCCTATTTCTTGGTCTACCTTACATCCCTCTTCCTTCATCATCTTCCTCAATTCACTTCTCTTCTCTTTATTGACATACGTTGTTCCCCAACAAGTAGTGTTAGAGCACAGCTTTTGCTCTCCTAAAATTTGGCTGTAAGACCTTTCCCTCCTCTTTCATATTTTCCTCTATGTAGAAGGGCCAGCATAAATCAATGAAGCCTAAAACAGACCTTAGTGCAAACAATCATGTATTTATGCAGAAAATTAAATACAAAAGCAAAACAACAGACAACATCTCTAAGAGGAGAAGAGACGCAAAGCCTATATTCCATCATAAAAATCTAAAAATCTATATTCCATCCTAATCCTAACTAGCATCCTAATCCTATATTCCATCATAAAAATCTAACTACACCATGACTCCTAGGACATCTTGGTAGTGAGAACTCCACTGATAACATCTCTAAGAGGAGAAGAGACACAAAGCCTATATTCCATCATAAAAATCTAACTACACCATGACTCCTAGGACATCTTGGTAGTGAGAACTCCACTGATAACATCTCTAAGAGGAGAAGAGACGCAAAGCCTTTTTTTCCTCATTTCAAGTAATTGCTTTTTCATCTTAGCTCCATGCATTAGTTTCCACATAAACACTAACATAATTCTTCAATTATAACCTATCTTCCTTTAGTGTTTATGCCATTTCATCTAATTTACTGAACTACTTTAGTTGTCTTGTAGCCAGAAGCCCTAAGAATTTCACAGTGAAATCAGGAAATCCATATTATACATTAAAATAATCCCTACATATTGAATCCATCACCAATATTTTCCCTCTGTAGTCCAACACATACTTTTTAACAAAGAAGCCACAAATAAGGCAATTCCAAAGTTTAGTCCTGCATCAATTATCCTTTGTACAATCAAAACTAGGAAAATACCCCAAATTAATGCAACAAATAAGTTGATCAAAATAATACAGACAACTTCTAACATAGGTGAAATCCATAAGCAGAAAAAAAAGAAATCGCTGAAAACCTCATGCTGTTTTGACCAGAATGAATAAGCAAAACTTGCAATTAAATGACGGACAAGCAAGCAACAAAGTAGAATAGTCTCATGATGACTGCCCGGAGCAAACCTGATTCTGCTTGCTGGAAGTGCAAGTAAGACAAGTTCTTCCAAGACTTGACAGAGCCTTTTAGGTGATATGTGGGAACTTTACAATACTGAAAAAAATCTATCCACCAAAAAAGAGGAAATGGAAAAGTTACATATCCACAAGTAAGTCTTCCACAAGTAAAAACTAATGAGTATCCCGCACAGTAGACTTCAAAAGGCATACATTATGACTGCTAAGTCATACTAACCATATTAGTCTCCACTGAAGTTGCATCAACGCTTAGTTCTTTGATTTGTTTCAGCCAATCTGAAAAATTAACATCAACAACAGAGTACACGCTTCCAAAAAATTTAACAATATGCAACTCCATGTAAACTCGCTTTTTGTGAAGACAAGCTAGCTACTAATCCCAACCAAAAGAAATTATTTTGAATATACCATTGGAAGGTAGGAACATATTCCAATAAACAACTACATATAGAGTTAGATTTAGTTGCAAGTTAAATGAGAAAAATATAAAAGACCTGAAAAAATTTTGGCCTTCCCATGATCATCCTCAAGCTTCCCAATGTTTTCTTGCAAAGCAACAAAAGATGCTGCACAGAGGACTCCAACCTGTCTCATCCCACCACCTAAGGTTCTCCTAAGAGAAGATAAATATGCATCAATACAAGTAATATGGAGAAATATATTAGTAACTTCAGATATATGTCAAATATAAAAATACCTTAGCAATAAAGTCCTTTGAGCCTACAATGACAGATCCAACGGGAGCACCCAACCCTTTTGACATGCAGAGCTGAATTTTAATTGGATAAAAAATTATAACAATCGGTCTTCTTTCTTTTCTTCTTCTTCTTCTTTTTTTTTGTCAGAGAGAACCAGTGCATATTTTTATTGCCGTATGTATAACAAGCAATGCACAAGAAAAGTTATTTTATTCTAGATTTGATAAACAACCAAACGAAACATTCAGAATGGATGAACAAACATCAATGAAGACAATAAATAGAAGGAAGCAAACCAGTTAAATCATACCGAAGCTGTGTCAGCAGCTTGTAGAACCCTATGAACAGGAACATTCAGTGCCTGGCATTTTGATCGGGTACAGTCATATACAAAAATTGTATGAGGGCTTAGAAAACCTAAATATGGAAACTCATGTCATAAATAAGTTCATATTATTGTTTCTCAAATATGGTAATGCCAAACAATATGCAGAGACAAACCCAAATCAAAGTTATTTTTGGTCTTTGAGCAGTGAATCAAAGTGATGTTGATCATGTATATACATATATGGGTAAAATAGAAGCCATACATATAATGCTAACCAGTAAGCTGTTATATAGCCAAGTTAAAATTTTATTACCATTTGGTCCATTTCTATAACCAAAAAAAGGCTTGCTAATTCCTACCCCCTTTTTTTTGGTGGAAGAAGTTCTGTACCATGAAATTTATGTGGCATTTATTAAAAACCTCAAAAACAAAACAGTTTCTATAAGCCTTTTACTATCAGCATTCATTCCCAAACAAAGAATGCAAGACAAATTTATATATATGAGAGAGAGGGGATTGGAATGCTTCTAAGAGAATTTGGCTTCAAATGCTTCCTAATGAAGATCAATGAACAGCCTGCTAAAATGAAATCAGCACCATGAATTATGATCTACAATATATAAAATGGTTAGAAATCAAAAATCACAAATTTTTGAAGCACTTTACTCAAACATCGAATGCAAACAAATCCAACAATTTCAATAACATGATACCAAGTCTTAGTTTGATCTGTAGATTAGAAACATCCAACTTAGCTGAAATTTAATCTATATATGTTTTAAAATATTTAGATCAAAGATCAATGGTTTGGAATTACAATTTAAATAATTTATTCTATTTTTGTGCTCACTAGCCATATCACTATCAATTTCATTTTTTATTGGCTAGAAGTAGATGCATAGGCAAGAGAGCTTCAAAATAAATAATTTTAAGTTTCTAAGTTTTATTTTTATTTTATTTTTTTGCATCTCAGGTCGTGACCAATAATGCTGATTTTATTTTGAGGGACCTCTCATAGTTTTCTAATTTTCGATTAGAAAACATTTGGAGAAAAATGCTCTCAGAAGCATTCCAGCCCCTGTGCCACCCTCCCTCTCATAACAAAAAAAGCAAATAAATTAGCAGTGAGATGGTATCAATACTTACTACAGAAGCATTGAAGATGCATGCTCCATCAATATGAACCTTTAGACCATGCTTTTTAGCTCTCTCTCCTACCTTGTCTGCATATTCTGCAGAAAGGCATCTCCCCCCAGAACTGTCATGGCAACCAAGAAAGCTATTAAATAACAGCAATTTGAACTTTTGAGTTGTGAAGAAATCATGCATTTCATAATTTAGTATAATAATGGCTACAGGAATAAAAATTCTATGTATATATTTTTTTAATACTGCAAAGTAGACTTAACAATCCCTGACTAGAATTAAAACTATGAACAGTTAGCATTTTAAGAATACATCCCATAAAGATATCTAAAAACAGAAGCATCAGCTTTCTTATTCATACACAGCACCGTTATTTCTTCTGATATTAATCATCCGTCAAATGTTAAAACTGAGAAAAGAGGGTAACAGAAAGAAAACAATCTATTGTATCATGTCAGTAGGATAACAGAACAGATGCATTATTATTTCCTCAAGTTTTTTCTTTAACAAAAGCTAACGTCATAACCTTGGAATAACTATGTAAGAAAAGCTAATAAATTTGCAATTTAAGATGTCATTTATTGAATAATTTCCAGAATATCCAGACTCACAATCATTTCTTTGTCCACAAAATCTAAAAGACAGTCTAATGGGAGGTCACGTGCAGTCATATGAAACATAAAAAATCAGGAACATAATTTCATGTAGTGAACCAATTAAAATGCAGTTAATAAGTGTTGAAGAGATGATAGCGTTAAGGTCAACATTTTGTACAACAAGCAACCGCATGCTAAAATAAGGATCTAAGTTGCAATATTGGAGCAGTTATCTGAAGCCCAGTCAGGGAAAGTGTCTCAAATTTGACTTGAATGGTTAGCAGATAAGAGACAAAAAGAATAGGGTACTAGCATGAATGAATAAATTCACATAATACACTGGTGGGGAATAAGAAAAGCCAACTTGAGTGTACATTTATGCCAAAGTCAGAAAATGAACCGAACAGATCCACGTGTTTCTATGAAGAAATAATATTCAAAATTCATGCCTAATCAATCATCTTATACAATTTCAAAGGGCTTATTTTGCAGCATTGGATGCAAGTAAAAATAATGGCTTGGATGAAATTCTGCAAATGGACTTGGAAAAACCATAAGTGAGAAAGGACATAAACTTTTAATGGTAATGGATATCAAAGAGGGATTAAGACATAACATGAAGCTAGATGATTGTGGTTGTGGCTGTGGTTATAGTCAATCAAGTAATACAAAAAAAGATGTTGCAATACAAAAAAAGATGTTGCATGATATCAAAGGCTACTGTCAGACTCAAGAAACAACAGTCAGTCTGAAGTACATAGATGAAAAGTTCCACAAAGAAGCAAGTGCTGAATCCCACTTTAGAGAAACACCATATCAGATGAGTATAAGAAAACCATTGGTTCAACCAATGAATTCCATAAAGACTCATCCCTATCAATCAAAATCACTGGTGAACAAATTTCTTTATCAAGAGCAGTGTGAGCCTTTTCCAGAATTCAGTTCACAACGAGTAACGTACACAATTTAAAAAAATAGGAAAAAAAAACACCAAACACTATACTAAAAGACAAAGTAAAGATCAAAACCCGTAGCCAGGCGAACAGCAACACATTTAATAAACTGAGCAAACAGATTGTCCTTGTCCTTGGAACAGAGAAGAAAGTTAAGATCTAAATCAGTAAACAGGCCACAAAGTTGTGCACAATTATGTTTGCAGAGTTCGAATTCAAAACAACTGCAGGATATATCACTGTTAAATTACATAAAAAAATACTATAAATGGTGGACATAAAGGACATATAATATCACAGGGCAGTATATAGAAAAACGAGTGAAGAGAGAACAAACAATAGAAGGGGTGAGAAGAAGT
Organism: Calamus simplicifolius; assembly: GCA_900491605.1. Taxonomy (NCBI): domain Eukaryota; kingdom Viridiplantae; phylum Streptophyta; class Magnoliopsida; order Arecales; family Arecaceae; genus Calamus; species Calamus simplicifolius. The sequence continues at coordinate 1,167,191 of UESW01003985.1, read as the reverse complement.
TCTTTAGCTTCCCCAGCCAAGAAGCTCCCCTAGCCCCAGCATCATTTGAAAATCTTTAAGATGAGGTCCATACAAACAAATAACCAAACGGACAGCTGAAATGGAGCCACGTTGTGCTTAAAGAGTGGGGATTCAGCAGAACTGAAATGAAATGACAAGATGGTGGAATAATTCAAAAGAATAATAGGAGAGCATATCTTGGTCCCATGGTACTAAGGCAGTATAGCGAATAATGAGAAATGAACATGAGCCAACGTCAAATAGTGCAAGATAAGTTGCCAAACAACTGAAGTATATTCCCCTTCTAATTGTGGGAGGAAAGTAAAACTTTTTTTTTCTGCTTTCATGGCATGAGGCTCTAAAAATCCCACAAGCTCAGTGAGAGAGAGAGAGAGAGAGAGAGAGAGAGAGTTACTTAGCATGTGTGTTCTCAAAGCAAATCACTCTAGTAATCGGTGATGGGAAAGAATCCGTGTACGAGCAAATACTAGCAAACCGTAATACGTAGCGGAATAATAAATAAAAATGCGCAAACCACACAATCACAGAAACACTAAGATTTACGTGGAAAATCCTTCAAGATAAAGGAAAAAAAACCACGGGCAAGCCAGAGAAGAAGATCCACTATAAAATAATAAATATCCAAGTCTCAAAGTCCCTTGGCAGAACTTGAGAAACAATCACAAGAGAATAATAGGGATATAAGGATTACGTCACCGAAAAATACGGTCTCCTGCATTACCTCTTATTTTCTTCCCTTCTCTTCTTCTTCTTCTCTTGTTTTTCTTCTGCAGCCCTTCACGTGATTCCTGGAGTGGAAGTCCTCCCACGTAGTCAAGCACCAAGCAGCAGCCCTTCCTTCTCTTCCCCTAGCAATCCACGCTCCTAGAAAAAAAGAAATACCTGCTACCTGCTTCCCCTCTTTTTCCAGACGGCTACTCCTTGAAAAAAGAAAACCAAAAAAGGAAGGCGGCTGCTCCTTTTATAAAAGAGAGAGAACAAATCATGGTAAAAAAGGAGTAGCGCTCCCTTTTGCCCTAATGGGCTGAATAAGTGGGCCATGGGCCCAACAACCTCCCCCTTCAGCCCATAAGGGAGGCTGTCTCATGCTTCCTTAGTGTGAAATCATGCCGACCAGCTGTCGGCATATCTCTTGCCTTTCTTTTGATAAGATCTTTGTCAACATATCTGCCCCATTTTCATCTGTGTGAATTTTCTGAAGCTGTAACTGCTTCTCTTCAAACACATTTCGAATCCAGTGGTATCTCACATCTATATGCTTTGACTTGAAATGAAAAGTTGGGTTCTTGCACAAGTGGATGGCGCTCTGGCTGTCACAATGTACCACATAATTTTTCTGTTTCAACCCCAATTCATGTAAGAATTCTTTCATCCACAGCATCTCCTTACAGACCTCGGTAGCAGCAATATATTTTGCCTCTGTGGTAGAGAGAGCTACACACCTTTGCAATCTGGATTGCCATGACACAGCTCCCCTGCAAAAGTAAGTATGAAACCTGATGTGGACTTCCTTGTATCAATATCTCTCGCCATATCTGCATCTGTGTAACCAATCAGCACAGCTGGACCACCCCAAAGCTTAAACAAACTTTGGAGCTTCCTCTGAGATATCTGAAGATCCACTTCACTGCTGCCCAATGCTCTTTCCCTGGATTTGCAAGAAATCTGCTAGCAACACCCACTGCATATGCGATGTCTGGCCTCGTACATACCATCGCGTACATCAAACTTCTGACTGCTGAAGCGTAAGGAACCTTCTTCATTTTCTCCTTCTCCTCATCACTTGAAGGACTTTGCTCTGAGCACAACCTGAAGTGACCTGCAAGAGGAGAACCAACTGGCTTTGCATTGATCATACTGAACCTATCCAATACCTTCTCAATGTACTTTTCCTGTGACAACCATATTTTCTTGATTCTTCTATCACGGAAAATCTGCATACCCAGTATTTGCTTTGCTGGTCCCATATCCTTCATTTCAAATGAATTGCTCAGCTCCTTCTTCAACCTGTCAATCATAGACATATTTTCCCAAGAATAAGCATGTCATCAACATAAAGTAGGAGTATGACAAAATCCTCACTAAACCATTTGATATACACACAATGATCTGAAGCCATTCTTTTGTATCCATTTTCAGCCATAAATGAATCAAATTTCTTGTACCACTGCCTTGGAGCTTGCTTCAGCCCATATAAGCTTTTTTTCAATCTGCAGACAAGATTTTCTTTACCTTTGACTTTGAAGCCTTCTGGTTGCTCCATATAGATTTCCTCCTCCAAATCACCATGAAGAAAAGCTGTCTTCACATCTAACTGCTCAACCTCCAAGTCTAGACTAGCAGCAATACCTAGAGCAACACGAATTGAAGACATTTTAACAACAGGAGAAAAAATCTCTTCAAAGTCAATACCTTTCTTTTGACCAAAGCCTTTCACAACCAATCTGGCCTTGTACTTTGGTTGAGAACAATGCTGTTGAGTCTTTAACCTGAAAACCCACTTGTTCTTTAAAGCCTTCCTTCCTCTTGGTAGTTCCACTAAATCATATGTGTGGTTCTTCTGTAAGGCATCCATTTCTTCCAGCATACCTACTAACCACTCCTTTTTCTGCTCACTTTCAACTGCCTCCTGGTAACATTCTGGTTCACCTGCATCAGTAAGCATTATATATTCATCTGTAGAATACCTTTTGGAAGGTTGACGTTGTCTGATAGATCTTCTCAGCTGAGGCTCTGTAGGAGGTTGCTCCTGATCTCCTTCCTGCTCAACATGTCCTACAGGTGAGTTAATACTGCTCCTGCACTATTTTCTTGCACATCTCCCCTATCACCCTGATTTACTGAAGGAGTAACTGGATCACAGTCTGTTAATCCTCCTGCAGAAGACTTGACTGACACCTCCTTCTTGAAGTCTTGAAGGGTTTGATCTTCAAAAAATACCACATCTCTGCTTCTGAATACCTTCTGCTTTTCTGGATCCCAAAGTCTATAACCAAACTCATCATGTGAGTAACCAAGCAAAGCACATTCTTTTGTCTTACCATCCAGCTTGGACCTCTCAATGTCTGGAACATGTGCAAATGCACGACAACCAAACACTCTCAAGTGCTTATAAGAGACATCTTTTCCTGACCATACACGCTCTGCAACATCACCATCTAGAGCTGTACATGGTGACAAGTTTATTACATCAACCGCTGTCTTCAATGCCTCATCCCAAAATCTTTTAGGTAACTTGGACTGTGAAAGCATACATCTGATCTTTTCCATGATGGTGCGGTTCATTCTCTCTGCAATTGCATTATGCTGAGGAGTACCAGGAACTGTCATCTCATGTTGAATGCCATGTGATCTGCAATAATTATCAAATAACCCTGTGTACTCACCACCATTATCTGACCTTATACATTTCAGTTTCTTTCCTGTCTCTCTTTCAACTCTGGCATGAAACTCTTTGAAGACATTAATAACCTGATCTTTAGTCTTCAAACCATAGACCCAAACTTTTCTGAAAAATCATCTATAAAAGTGACAAAATAAAGTGCACCACTGATGCCTGGAACATTAACTGATCCACTAGGAGTTTTTGTCCTCAGAGGACCACAAACATCTGTATAGATACGATCCAAAACATGCATTTTTCTAGATAAAGCAGGACTAGCAAAAGAAACTCTATGTTGCTTGCCAACCAAACAATCAACACATGGGTTCAGATGTACACCTTTGAAGTCTGGTAGAACTTCTCCCTTGGAAAGAACTTGCAGCCCCTTCTCACTCATGTGTCCCAGTCGTTTATGCCACAACTCCATGCTGAAGTCGTTCTCTGTAACATTCAACTGTTCACCATAAGCTTTAGCCTGCAACCTGTATAAAGTGTGACATTTCTTCCCACTGGCTACAACAAGTGAACCTTTACTGAGCTTCCATTGCCCTTTATGAAATCTGCTATCAAAGTCTTCATCATCAAGTCTTCCAACTGAGATTAAATTTAGCCTCAAGTCAGCTACATGCCTTACATCCTTGAGCACCAACTTACAGCCAAGATTGGTCTTCATGTGGATGTCACCCATGCCAATGATGTCTGCTGTGCCTTGATTTCCCATCTTGACAACACCAAAATTTCAGTCTTATATGTAGAAAAAAACTCCCTCCGTGGTGTAGCATGATAAGAAGCACCTGTGTCAATCACCCACTCATGATTCTGACACTCACATGAGAAGATACCATCAGAAGTAGACAAAATCAAATAATCATCACTCTGCACAGTAGCTGTGATATTCTCCTTTGACTCTGTATCCTCCACTTCTTTTTCCTTTTTCTTACTCTTCTTAGGCTTCTTACACTGATTCTTGTAGTGCCCTTTCTCACCACAGTTATAGCAAGTAATATCTTTTCTTGACCTTGATTTGCTTCTACCCTTGTATGAATTGTCTCTATTTCTAGACTTTGACCGTCCTCTATTCTCTGAGACAAGTGCCTGTGAATCAATCTGAGAAGTTGCTGAATTTTCCTTCTTAACTCCTCATTCAACAAACTGCATGTTACTTGACTCATGGTGATAACACCGTCTGGTGCAGAATTACTGAGGGAAACTACCAGTGTCTCCCAACTTTCTGGCAATGAACTGAGAAGTAACAATGCCTGCAACTCATCATCAAGAGACATTTTCATAGAGGATAACTGGTTATTAATACTCTGCATTTCATTCAAATGCTCAGCAATAGAAGCACCCTCTTTATATTTCAGATTCACTAGTTTTCTGATCAAGAAAGCCTTGTTGCCAGCTGTTTTTCTCTCATATAGACTTTCTAACTTTTTCCAAAGAGAGTTTGCAGAAGTCTCAGTGGAAACATGGTGAAAGACACTATCATCCAACCATTGCCGAATAAAACCGACTGCCTTCCGATCTAACATGATCCAAGCATCGTCTGTCACTGTAACGGGCTTTGCTTTGACCCCTTCTAAAGGTCCATATAGATCCTTGCAATATAAGAGGTCCTCCATCCTTGGTTTCCATATCATCCAATTGTTTCCGTTCAGACTGATCATGCGGGAAACATTACCGGCCTCCATGCTCGCACACAAAAAAATTCACAGGCTCTGATACCAGTTGATGGGAAAGAATCCGTGTACGAGCAAATACTAGCAGACCGTAATACGCAGCGGAATAATAAATAAAAATGCGCAAACCACACAATCACAGAAACACCAAGATTTACGTGGAAAATCCCTTCAAGATAAAGGGAAAAAAACCACGGGCAAGCCAGAGAAGAAGATCCACTATAAAATAATAAATATCCAAGTCTCAAAGTCCCTTGGCAGAACTTGAGAAACAATCACAAGAGAATAATAGGGATATAAGGATTACGTCACCGAAAAATACGGTCTCCTGCGTTACCTCCTTATTTTCTTCCCTTCTCTTCTTCTTCTCTTATTTTTCTTCTGCAGCACCTTCACGTGATTCCTGGAGTGGAAGTCCTCCCACGTAGTCAAGCACCAAGCAGCAGCCCTTCTCTTTCTTTAGCAATCCACGCTCCTAGAAAAAAAGAAATACTTGCTACTGCTTCCCTTTTTTTCAGACGGTGCTCCTTGAAAAAGAGAAAACCAAAAAGGAAGGCGGCTGCTCTTTTATAAAAGAGAGAACAAATCCTGTAGAAAAGGAGTAGCGCTCCCTTTTGCCTAATGGGCTGAATAAGTGGGCCATGGGCCCAACAATCGGAAAGAAGAGCTCTCCCTCAGGTTGTCTAATAGCGGCTTTTGTCTTATCAAAATCCATGTGCCATCCGGATTGTTCTTCACTGTCTTCGGGTGCACACCACCAATGGTGGAGATGCCTCCATTTGCCGAGGATGACCTCACTGCCCCTGACATCGCAATGGACAAGCATCGTTACGAGGTTTCCCATGGTGCTTGAGGGCACAAAGAGCGCGGCTTCTTTTTCCCGTGAGTATTGCCATCTCAGATTCGAAGCGGTAGGCGGTGGGGTCTGACCCCAGCACGTCGTCGTCCACATCAGCGCTTGCCATGGCAGCTCGCATCGCCTCGGTGGGCTTCGTCACGGCGTCAGATCGGGGATCCACTATTCTTTTCACCATTTTCTGATGCTGTTAAGATATCAGTCCTCACCCCTTTCCTTCTGGATTTCAAATTCAACTCGTAATTCCTCCACCTCGAAGAAGAATCTTGAGATAAAGACTGCAGCTCGGAATACCGATTATTATGAGAACATCAGATTACGGCAAACAAACTTAGTGTTTACAATCTTCAACAAATCATGAAAAAATCTTTGTCAGCTCTCAAGGCAATTCAACAAATACATGTTGACGGAGATTTTTTTTTTTTTAGAAGAAAAAAAACTTTAGAAGAAAATGATGTACTCTGAAGAGATAATTTAGCAACAAAAAAAAAAAAACTTGGAGCAAAAACGGTGAAACTAGTAACGATCATCAAGCTAGATCAACCATCTCTAATGGAGATCAAATTAGAAAAGAAACCAGCTTTTCTTTTTAGCCCAGAAACTACAATTTGTGGAAAAAAAGATAGCCCCTGCTGCTTCTTTGAAGATGATTAGTTTGAAGTGGGGAAAAGAATCTCACCTTCTGTTCGTTCTGAGCCGTAACCTCGCGATAGGAAAGATGGAAACTTTACAGTCCGGTGCCTGATATCTTTCCAAGAAACCAAATTCGACGGTTCAGATTCCTCTCAAGATCCAAATCATCACCAAACCCCACCTCTTGTAAGCCAAACACCCTCCTCCGAAAGCTGCCACCTTCGACTCAAATCCAAGCCAAAACACGATAAAATAAGAAACAGAGTAAGCCAGACCTCCATATCTTAGCCAGCTCCGCGGGAGGAATGCAACGTAGGGAAAGGGAAGTCAGTCAGTCACGGAGACAAAACTAACTCTACGGCTCCGCGCGTGCTGAATGGATGCCTACTGGTCCAGCTTTGACCTTGTGGTTCTCACCCGTTTTGACCGGCTTTGAATCGAACTTGTCAGCCAGTTAACTGTTTTTGATCCCACTTAACCCACATTTTGATTGTTCTACTGAAAAACTTATATTTTTATCACGTAATATCATTGGGAAACATTACATATTTCCTTGTATTTAGTATATGCATGTAGCATGAGGTTTGTTTGGGTAATAATTATTATTCTACCAACTGGTTTACCATAGATTGTAGTGCAAAATGGTCCGTGGATCAAATCTAATAGCAAATCATAAATCATGTCCCTGTCTTTTTTTTCTTTTTGAAAAAAAAAATCCTCTTGTTTTGCATTTGCCTGGACCTTAGAAGTGGCATCTTGACACAAACTGGGCTCCGACGCAGCTTTTAGAGACAAATTGAGGAGAGACATCAAGCTTCATCTTCTATGATACCATTGTGCTTTAGCCAGAAAAAAATAAAGATGAATAATGTAGAGCCTAGTGTGGTATTCCAAAGCTTAAATCATAGGATGGAGGTTTGTAGGCTCCACAGGGTTAAGGCCCAGGTTGTTGGGTCTTGAGGGGGCTAGTCTATCATTGGGCTGGGTTTGGGCCCAAGGTGTGGGTTGATCCAAGAGAGTTTTTTAGGGTTTATTATCCATATAATAAGGCACCGGTTCATGTATGGTGCTGGTTTTATTTTGGTGGCCGTCATGGGGACGGGTTATATATAGTCATGTAACGATGATGATTATAGATGAATGAAAAAAACATTTTCTCCTAGAATAAGCTATCCCTTCTCTTCCTCCTCCTCTCTTTCTCACATATAGATGCCCTAGGTTTCTAGGGTTTTATTGCTGCCATCTCTGCCCTAGCCATCTTCTTGGAGCCGCCTCTCTCAAGGAAGGAGAAGGAAGAAACCCTAGCAGTACCTTCTCCTTAAGCAGCGTCTCTTGATTTTCTGGATCAGATCTGAAGGTTCACGTGAGGAAGAAGAGAGGCCACGACCCTCTCTTACAATCTTGGGGCGCAAGAAACCAAAGAAAATCCTAGTTGCTAATCAATCTGGGAAGATTACCAAGATCAAGATCCAAAATTCTGCTGCAGAAATTTCAGCAGGGATATCATCTCGCTTCCGCATCTCCACACGACTTGGGGCTGGTCGAATGCGTGCTATGCTCCAAGGTTAGAAAGAGGACGATCCACTCTTCATTTGGTATCAGAGCCAGGTTATTTGGTGGAGAAAAGATTGGATCTTGGGCGTTTCTTGGTAAGATATCAAACCAGAAATTTCTGCAGCAAGTTTAATTTTCTGTTTTTGTTGTGCGCATTGTTTCTTGGTTGGATATGACATCTAGTAGCTTTAAATTGGATTTTGAAAAGTATGATGGCAAGGGGAACTTCACCCTATGGCAGCAAAGGGTGAAGGATTTATTGGTACAGCAAAGGATTTATAAGGTCTTGGTAAAACAAAGACCGGATAATGTAAGTCGTGAGGATTGGGAGGAGCTAGAGGAGATTGCATTTAGCATAATCAGGATGTGCTTGGCTGATCAAGTCTTGCCGGAGATTTGCACGCAGACCACGGCAAGGGAGCTTTGGGAAACTTTAGAGAACACTTACATGGGAAAGAGCATGACAAACAAGTTGTGGTTGAAGAAACAGTTGTACAGCTTGAGAATGCCTGAGGGAGGAGATCTTGTGGCCCATATTCAGAAATTCAATCAAGTGTGCTCAGAGGTGATGAGCCTTGATGTGAAGATTGATGAAGAAGACAAGACCCTCATCTTGTTGTGTTCGCTACCCAGTTCCTATGATGGTCTGATTACAACCTTGGTGTATGGGAAGGAGACCCTGAATTATGAAGAGGTTGTGGGGGTGCTGAGATCAAACCAGCAAAGAGAAAAGATTCGCATGGGAAACTCTAACACAGAGGTACTTGCTGTGAATGAGAGGCAAGGAAGACCCTGGGAAAAGGTTAGAGGCAAGTCCAAAGGCAGATCTAAGTCTCGGGGCAAGCAGAAAGCATGGAAGTGTTACAAGTGTCATCAGATTGGTCACCTGAAGAGAAATTGCCCACTTCTGAAGAATGAGAAGGGGAAGGGCATTTCCAAGGGAGGTTCAGCCAGCAATGGTGGTGCAAATTCATCTGAAGACAGTGAAGATGATGTACTGGTAGTTTCAGATGGGACCAAGAAGTGTGATAGTTGTTGGACACTTGACTCAGCATGTTCTCACCATTATACTTCGCATAGGGAGTGGTTTGCAACTTATGAAGAATCTGATGGAGGGAGTGTATGCCTTGGTGATAATCATCCTTGTAAGGTTGCTGGAGTTGGAAGCATAAGGGTGAGGATGTATGATGGGGTTATAAGGACTTTGACCAATGTCAAACATGTCCCGGAGTTGAAGAAGAATCTAATTTCTTTGGGCTACCTGGAGAAGCATGGGTATGCTTTTGGAAGCCAGCCGGGGAGTGGATGTTTGAGGATAACCAAGGGTGCATTAGTGGTGATGAAAGGGAGAAGGTTGGAAAATAATCTCTATCAGATGGAAGGCTCAGTGGCCATAGATGGTGCAGAGGTGCTAGCAGCGGCACAGGAGGAACAGTTGGTCTATAAACTGTGGCACTATCGAATGGGACACATGAGTGATAAAGGGCTTATAGAACTCAGTAAAAGAGGTCTGATTCCATACTTAAGAAGGAGGACAATGACATCTGTGAGCCCTGTATTTATGGCAAACAACATAGGGTGAGATTTGCCAGCAGTTCCAAGCAGAGTGAAGGTATTCTGGAACTAGTTCACTCAGATGTATGGGGACCGGCCCCTGTGTCAGCCAGAGGTGGGGCTAAGTATTTTTTGACCTTCATTGATGACTACTCCAGGAAGGTATGGGTATATCTGATAAGAGAAAAATCAGAGGTATTTGCCGGTTTAAAGCTTGGAGAGTTGGTGTTGAAAAGGAGACAGGAAAACCAGTGAAGTGTTTGAGATCTGACAATGGAGGGGAGTATACAAGCAATGAATTCAGAAGCTACTGTGAGGAAAATGGGATCCAACGCCATTACACAGTGAGGATGACTCCCCAGCAGAATGGTGTGGCAGAGAGGATGAATCGTACATTGACAGAGAAGGCTAGGAGTTTGAGGCTGCAGGCATCACTGCCCAAGGTCTTTTGGGGTGATGCAATTATGTTCTCTGGTTTTCTTGTTAACAGGTCCCCTAATAGAAAACTTGATGGAGGCATTCCAGAGGAGATCTGGAGTGGGAAGAAGGTGGAGCTTGGACACCTAAGGATTTTTGGTTGCCCAGCCTATGCACATGTGGAGGCAACTGAAAGGAGCAAGCTGGACCCAAAATCACAAAGGCTGATCTTCATCGGGTATCCACAGGGAGTTAAAGGCTATTTGCTATGGAGTTCAGATTCACAGAAGTGTATCATCAGTAGAGACATTATTTTTGATGAGAAGAGCATCTTGAAGAGGTCAGAGATTGCAGATGGAGCTGAAAAGGCTGAACAGGACAGCAGTGGACAGCATTGGCTGACAGGTGATGTACCTTCTACTTCTACTTCAAAACATGCTTCTTTTGAGGTGGAGTTTGGTATGAATGTTCCAATACATGTAAAGGATCAGCCAGAAGAGCCATCAATCCAAAAGGAGGTGCAGGTGGAGTCACACACTTCAGCTTTGAGAGATGATCAAAGGGGTGTGGCACTACACAAGGCAAAGCGTACCATCATCAAACCTGCTCGGTATCGCATTGATGACATGATTTCCTATGCTCTAATCACTGCAAATGAAGATCCAGAGACCTTCCAAGAAGCCATGGAAAGTTCAGAAAGAGACTCATGGATGCAGGCCATGATGGAGGAGATGGAGTCCCTGGAAAAGAACAAGACATGGCAGCTAGTGGATCTACCTAGAGATGCTCGGGCCATTGGTTCAAAATGGGTGTTCACAAAGAAGGAGGCACCTTCAGAGCAAGGTGGAGTCAGATACAAAGCAAGGCTTGTTGCTAAGGGGTTCTCACAGAGAGAGGGAGTGGACTACACAGAGGTATTCTCTCCAGTGGTACGTCATGCTTCAATTCGTGTGTTGTTATCTCTTGTAGCACAACATGGTATGGAGTTGCAGCAGATGGACGTGAAGACGGCTTTCTTACATGGGAGTCTAGAGAGAGGATATACATGAAGCAACCAGAGGGTTTCAAGGAATCTGGATTGGAAGAAAAAGTGTGTCTACTAAAGAAATCGCTCTATGGTTTGAAGCAGTCACCCCGTCAGTGGTACAAAAGGTTTGACACTTTTATTTTGGGCCTTGGATTTTCTAGATGTGAACATGATACTTGTGTCTATGTGAAAATGTGGATGAGGATGATGCACTGTATCTCCTTCTGTATGTGGATGATATGCTCATTGCCAGCAGGAGTGTTGAAGCAGTGAATGGACTGAAATATGCATTATCAACAGAATTTGAAATGAAGGATTTGGGGTCAGCTAGGAAGATACTTGGGATGAAAATTTACAGAGATAGGACCAAGGGAATTCTACACTTGTCATTGGGTGGATATATTCACAAGGTGTTGGAGAGGTTTGGGATGGATAAGGCCAAACCAGTTGGAACACCTTTGGCTAGTCACATGTCTCTTTCTAAGTTACAGAACCCCCAGACAGATGAAGAGAAAGAGTACATGGAGAGAGTTCCATATGCCAGTGCCGTGGGCAGCATTATGTATGCTATGGTGTGTTGCAGGCCTGACATAGCATATGCAGTGAGCCAGGTGAGCAGATTCATGGCGAACCCAGGGAAGGAGCACTGGAAGGCACTCAAGTGGATTTTGAGGTACCTTCAGGGAACTCGTGGACTTGGTCTAATTTTTGGGCAGCAAGATGGATCTAAGGAGAAATCTAATATCCCAAGTAAGTCATTAGGTCCATTGGAAGGATTTGTGGATGCAAATTTTGCAGGTGATCTGGATACAAGAAGGTCTACCACAGGGTATGTGTTCAGCATGTATGGTGGATTAATTTCTTGGAGATCAACCCTTCAACCTATTACAGCTTTGTCTACAACAGAAGCTGAGTATATAGGGATTACAGAGGCTGCCAAGGAGGCTCTTTGGTTGAAGAGACTCATCATGGAAATGGGGGTGAAGCAGGGTACAGTATTGCTACATAGTGATAGTCAGAGTGCCCTGCAGTTGGCTCAGAACCCAATCTATCATGCACGCACAAAGCATATAGATGTGAGGTATCACAGGATCAGAGAATTGGTGGAAGAAGGTGAAGTGGAGCTGGTAAAAGTTCATACAAAGAAGAACCAGGCAGATGCACTTACGAAGACTCTTCCACGGGATAGCTTTCTCTCATGTGTGACACTGATGGGTCTGAGGAAATGTGCAGATTTTTCAGCAGCTTTGAAGCACCAAGGTGGAGATTGTAGAGCCTGGTGTGGTACTCCAAAGCTTAAATCCTAGGGTGGAGGTTTGTAGGCTCCACAGGGTTAAGGCCCAGGTTGTTGGGTCTTGAGGGGGCTAGTCTATCATTGGGCTGGGTTTGGGCCCAAGGTGTGGGTTGGTCCAAGGGAGTTTTTTAGGGTTTATTATCCATATAATAAGGCACCGGTTCATGTGTGGTGCTGGTTTTATTTTGGTGGCCGTCATGGGGACGGGTTATATATAGTCATGTAACGATGATGATTATAGATGAATGAAAGAAACCCTTTTCTCCTTAGAATAAGCTATCCCTTCTCTTCCTCCTCTCTTTCTCACATATAGATGCCCTAGGTTTCTAGGGTTTTATTGCTGCCATCTCTGTCCTAGCCATCTTCTTGGAGCCGCCTCTCTCAAGGAAGGAGAAGGAAGAAACCCTAGCAGTACCTTCTCCTTGAGCAGCGTCTCTTGATTTTCTGGATCAGATCTGAAGGTTCACGTGAGGAAGAAGAGAGGCCACGACCCTCTCTTACAATCTTGGGGTGCAAGAAACCAAAGAAAATCCTAGTTGCTAATCAATCTGGGAAGATTACCAAGATCAAGATCCAAAATTCTGCTGCAGAAATTTCAGCAGGGATATCATCTCGCTTCCGCATCTCCACACGACTTGGGGTTGGTCGAATGCATGCTATGCTCCAAGGTTAGAAAGAGGACGATCCACTCTTCATTATGTTACAGTAGAATCTCTCATTGGAAAAGAAGATAAATGTTGCAAAATAAGACTACTTAAGCCATTCCCTGTCCGAAAATAAATGTTATTATTGGCGTGTCAAGCCAAGAAGTTTGAGCACTTGGATGAGTCCAACCATTTCCTTCCACTGAATGGATCGGCCAATCAACATATATTAAACGTCCAGTAGTCCTACCAAACACGGTTTCTTTGTCCTTCTTTACATGCATTTGTAGTGGAAGACCCAATCAACCGATCGAAGCAGTCCGAAGTGTCAGTCTTATCTTGGGCTCATTTTATCCCACTCTTAAGCACACGTTGGAGTAATTCCTCTTAGCTGCTTCCATGCTTGAATATGGTCCAAGGTTGGTCGACTGACTCTGGCCTTATCTGCCAAATCTTCGAGGATATATATATTTTTTCTAATCAAAATATAGTCTCAAGTTATTACCCAAATCATGAAGATAATGGACAACCATTGAACTGACTATAGTTATGCTACTAGCATCGTTGCTAATGTGCATAGGGACCACTAACTATGATTCAGAGAGTGGTAGTGGATGTTCTCAGTATGACTCACTTTCTATTCAATGATGTAATGCTCTTCATCTAATCTCTCATCTTTGTAAGCTAGCTCTTTTCCACCTCCCCATCTGTCATATTTCCCAAAGTAAGAATGTTGAATTGGAAGGTAAGTTGTAGTTTTCCACGACCTAATCTCCGTCCAGTGAAAGAAATAGTAATGAATGACTAGATATGTGCAATGTAAAATAGATATGGATCGTACCTTTTTGCATTTAATAAAGAAATTACTCATTTCTTGGATTATTTTATTCTACTTTTATAAGGTCTGCAGGTCATGAAGGTGAACCTCGGATCTAATAATAATCACTGGAAAGGCCGTGATGTGAGATGAAATACCTTTGTAAAGTCAGGTGACAATTAATGATGGAGAGCCTTAGAAAAAAAGACAAGGGCACAGCTTTGTTGAGATTAATGATGGAGAATTTTATAAATAGTGGGCGCCATTGCATTGTAGATTCTTACCACTTACTAATCCGGTTTGGATTTCCCACCTTTCTCGTCTTTTTGTTCTTTTTTTTTTTTTTTTTTTTCTACTTTCTCCGGTCTTTGTTTCTGCAATTATTGCATTTTATTTATCAATGAGATATTTTATGACGAATTTCCACTGTTTTACTGGAAACAAAATAGAAATCCCGTTCAGCTGTAAAATTTTTAAGCTAAAAGGCGCCAGTGCTGCAGCACGAGATTGGTGGACCCCAAGAAAATGAGATCAATCTCTAAGGCCATGCTATGTCATCCTTTAGCTCTTGGACTGGCTCAGTTAAGAGGCCAGGCGTAAATTAGGAACGGGCATTCGCTTTAAAGAACAATTCCAATGCAAACTGATTTCAGGAATTTTAATTTCAAGCAATGCAGAAAAGGATCCATCAGCTTGATCAAACATCATCAACATCGAAGAGGCAAATGAAAGATAGTCTCGTGTTCTTCAAACATCCTGCTCCGAGCCTGTAAATTTGAAGGTCTCCAACATAACTTGCAAGATATTCATTGCAGGCACTATTGAGGTCAGATTTCTAGCAGTGGATAGCCAGCCACATATTTTACTCCACACCCAAGAATAATTTACCAATTAGTAACGAGCGTAACGATTCCGGAAGCTTTCAAGTTCTATGCCTTTTGACTCTGAACTGCCACCAAAAAATAAAATAAAACAAAAAAATAGAATACATTATGTATGCATTTAACTGGATTAACAGAAAGGGCCATTGGAGGAGTTAATGTCAGCTTTTGCAGTTGGCTACTGTTCTAAACAAGACTGCTCTAGATACAAGCATAACATGCTTAGAATAGAAGATGAGGAAGAAGACAGAAGTGTACGTTTTAAACGAGGAAACAAATTTTGACCATCTGTATCTCATTCAAGGAGGGCAAATTCTTGCCTCAGACAACTAAGATATGGGACATTTGTTGAATAAGATCATAGCAGGCCTACAAAATTAAAATACAGTCCCCATTGAATGAATATAGCACATAACATCTCTACCTTTTGCCTCCAGAATGTAGCACACCATTTTCTAATACATTTCGGCTATCACTTTGCAGCAAAGGTGAGGCAGACATGCAATACAACTGTCTTTTGGAACAATAAGACTGACATAATATTGTCAACGATAACAGTTTTATACCGTCCATATGCAACATTGCCCTACTTGAGACACCTGAATGCATGAAATTAACACATTCTTCTTGCCGACAGAATATGCAGTACATACAAATTTTATCGCTATATTTTGATCTTCATTGGAGATTCCAGAGCAATCCATAGATGCCACCAACTTATTCTTAAGGTCACCAAACATCATGACAAAATAGATCCGTCATCATGACCAAGTTCATATAAACTGTTCAGCTCCAGATTTAACACTAGACAGCATAGAGCTTTACAACCTGATTTATTTTGGCACGGCAAACAGGGCATCCCCAATTCTTTGCTTTGATCTCATTCAAGCATAGCATACATCCAGCCATGTGACCACATGGAATGCATGCCCCCTCCACTGGAGCATCCAAACAGATAACACAGGACCCAGAAGTATCACAACTTTCTTCTTTAACTTCATCATTCCCAGGTTTGGAAAAGCTTGAAGAGCTAGCATTATCTTTAACTTCATTAGTTGCAGGTTTTATCTGCACAGCAGGCATGCTTATATCAACAGGACTAGAATCTATCGATGGATAGTGAATGGGTCCATCATAAAATGTCTCATCAACAACTGGTGGAGCAGAAGGAACCGAAGTTGTGGGAGGTGCCTCAAATGGAATGATTGGAGTGTCAGATTGGCTCTTTGAAGGCTGTGATGCACCATTATCTGGCGTAACTTCAGAAGCAGCCCATCCATTGTACGTGCTGGTACTTGGCCCATTCAAATGAGCTTGGGCACTCATTTTTGAAGGTGCAGCAGCATCTAGTGGACCCCAGCCATTATGAGTAGAATTATCAGATGAGCTCCCCCACCCATTGGTGTTGCTAGGCTGGGCAACTGTTTGGACATCAGGCACTCCCTCTGCTATAGCTGACTGAATGGAGGCATTAATGGCCATGGCAAATTCTATATCTTCCTGGTTGGATGTATGTGTGTCTGTTGATGTTGCTGATGCATGTGAACTGATGTGCGATGGGGGAGGCATGGGTCCACCTACTGGTGTTACTGGAATATTATTAATCACCTGCAAGGGAGAAAAATTTTTGCTGATCAAGCAAAGTTATGAGAGTAATGATAACAACAATGCAACAGAAAAAGAATAAACCTTTTAAAGACCTTATCATGGAAGCAATTAATCAGCAGCCACTAGAGAACCTTCAAACAACCCCTACATACTTAACCAATTTGCAACATATTTTCTGGATGTAAGAGTAAAATTCCAAGTTTAACTCTTAATCCCCATATGTTCTCTCTGTCCTCTCAGGCTTAGTTGGAACAAGGTCCCTCGCATGATGGATTTACACAACATGCTAGAATTTAATTGGAGACAAAGCACATGGTAATATTAATTCTTCATCTGCATTGGAATTGCACTCCTGAAATTCCTATAGATTCTTACACTATCATTCACTAGCATGCTTTGCAGGCCAACAATCATGCAATGTAATTACCTGAGGAATTCCTCGGCATGCATTATGGAACCACTGTAGCTGTTGCTTGTCACCTTCATTTGCTGATAAAAACCTGTACCGTGTTTCTGGGAAGAAAAAACAAGTTAAGGATGAGTCCTAGCAGAAGAAACCGGGGGTCACTAAAGTGAAGAAAATTTTAACCAGAATAACATACACAATTCAGAATTAAGCTAAAAACCAGTAAAATAAAGGTCCTCTAGTCTCTTTATCTACCCTTACTCTCTGTTAAGATGGTATGTTATTAAAGAAATCACAGCTAATGAATGTTAGCTGAGACTGCTAGTAATTACAGAGGAACAGTTTAGCCAACCTCAAGTTTAATGGTCGATGTTTCTGCAAAAAAAGTATTATCAACTAAGTGGCATATACAAGAGAGACAAGCGGTGAGACTTTAAATTCGACATCTTGAAACTAGCAGGTCTGAAAAGCACTAAATAGAACACGCTCTCATGAAAACAATTGGGTACCTACTGTTACACTATGCTCAAGTCAAGAAGACAAAATATATACCATGCTAATTAAGGATGGAAGATTTTGATACATTAAGATATGTTGCAAGACAATTCTTCATAAGAACAGTATTACTGTCCAGAAGGGTATAATCAGCTGGACTGGACTTTGTTATTTGACTTCCCAAATTTGCCCGACTACCTTCTCTAAGATTTATTAATAAATTCATTTGACAGTTCACCATCAACAACTTGATGAAATCCAATCACAACTACTGGCACAACAAGTGCTTCTATATCAAAAGATTTGCATCATTGGTGCCATTAACGAATGCAAACCAGTATAGAACAGACTCACTGCACTTTGAAGGAAAGGGGATATATTATTCTCTCTCGATATGTTCCTAAAAAAATCCAATTCATGCTGATTCTTCTCCCAACTAACGAAGAGATTTTGGTGGAATTGCCACATGAAATTGAGCACAATTTTGCAAAGAAGCACCCCACTTGTTTCTCAATAAGAGATGGGAAACATGCTCAATATCATTTGATTGAATAGTTGCCTCAGCTCTTTGTTGTTTGAAGAAAACCTCCCCTTCAATTGGTCCTTTTTCACAAAAGCATACATGAGATAACAAACCAAGTCTTTCCCTAAGATTTCAAATAGCTGTCCCGAATTCAAGTTAATTATGTTTCGCTTTTCCTAGAAGAAAGATGATCAAACAATTCCCAATCATGATCCTTGCAGATCGGATCATCCGTATAGGATAAAATATGGTGCAAGAGCAAGAGTGAGAAAAAGGTTGCAGGGTTCCATTTGGATCTCTAAACCTTAGAAGTTCTGCAATTTTTTTTCTAGTTGATCGAGTCCAGTCTGTTACTGAGTCAGTCAAGTTTGGTTTAGTCCAATGTTCTGGTCATGCATTTTCATTTTATTTGAGTCCTATAATAATTCAAGGGAAGTGTATTACTCTTGTTGAGACCCTACTAAAGATATGTAGAAGACATTCAGAAGAAGCCCCAGATTAGGCAGTATGGGACAACCATATTCTATCCGATCTTCTCCAACCTTATTCATACCTACCCTTGAAGCTCTACATGGATTGGATCAGCCTACACCAGAATTGATGCCATGGAATCAACCTTATCCCTCCATGTCGCCACCTGCAATTTTGGCAACCTTAAGCGCCCCATGAGGAAAAATTAGGTACCCATTTGATGCCTTATTTTCATGTGGTCCCCTGCTATGCTTTAATAGGAATGAAAATCAGCATCTCAACCATTTTGGAAAGGATCTTGCGCCCCATATGGACCTTGTTGACAAAAGAAAAGAAAGAAGGATGTCACTCCAAAGCTTTCTTCTTTGCTTGTGGTCCCTCGCCTCCACAATTGGAACCATATCTTGCTGCTCCATTTTGATCGAACCAGATGAAGGAAAGAAGAGTCTTTGCTCTACAATGACAAATATTCTACCATATTTTGTAATCCCTATCATTTAATTACTCTAATTGTTGAACTTATCTTGTAATGGCATGAGAAGTCTATAAGACCCTTCTTTTGGAAAAAGGAATGAATGAAATATTTTGAGAACTTTCTTTCAAGTTATATTTCCGTTGCCTCAAGCAATTGATCCTTCGTGAGGGAGTTAGGCATGAGGCCGAAGTGTTCTTACTACCAAATCCTAATCTAGTCCATCTTCTCTGCCAAGCTCATCAAACAAACCCTAATCCTCGTACCACCATCTTCATAGCTGACCACCAACCCCCTCCTCCTAAATTCTAGGCACCCATACTTGAAACCCTAGCCGTCGCCCCTCTCTTGATTCATCTCCAAAGTCGTCGCCCCTCTCCCCTCTCATTTCATACCCCAGGAGGATCCCCAGGCCGCTGCTCCAGGCGTCCAACCACCTTTCTGCAAGAGCCCATGCAGCCCCCGGCCGAATCGATCCCGGCGATCTCTTCCTAACTTTCTGTGTTCACAAAAATTTGAGTCTATGAGCAGCCAACGATGCCTTCTTTGCCCCAGAATCGAGATCAAGGAACCTCACGTGAAAGATAGTTTTCTCGTCTAGAAATCCTGCCCGCTAGTGAGAGATCTTCTACTAACACTAGGAGCACATCGTCGTCAGGTAAATCAACCTTTTCCTTACTCTGTGATTCTGATTCTTTGAAAGTTCATGAGCATGTCTTCTCTGGAGTTTCTCAAATCCAGAATTTCCTGATATACTTTTTCATTTTTCTAAAAGTTCTATTCCTGAACCGTTCTACATCACATAATCTGCCCTCTTACTCTTTCTTCTATTTTCAACTGAATTAGCCATCTTCTAAAATACTTAAAAAATATCAATTTTCATTAGTTCATTGACTGTATAATCACCCCCTGCCCTTATACTACATCAATCTTAGTATCAGAGCCTGGTTAGACATTTTGCATCGTACACTAGATTTTTGTTTTGTTATAATTTCTGCACACAACTTGCAACTTCCTTGTTGTGAAACCTATCGAACCCGATTATTTTAGCTTAAAATTATTTTTTGATAATTTACAGTGCCTCTGCTATGTGCATATAAAATTTCACGATTGAATCCCTTACTGTTATTTTTTGAGATTTTCTGCAGCCTGCTGGTGCTGAGATCAAACCCTGCTGAAATTCTGCACATACAACAATAAAAAAAAATTGTATTGTTGCATTCCTGAACCTTAAAGTGTTACGTCTCCTGAGCGGATATAAGCAAATATATCTATGCCCTATGGGAGTAATGAGCCAAGGCCGGACGTGACTCTTTCTGGTTGAGAACCCGACAAGCTAATTCGTGTCTTGAATATTCATCTTTTTTAAGTTATTTAAGGGCATCAAGCATCTAAGATAAGGTGGAGATTTCACCACCCTTCTTTGGCCCAAAAAACCGCCAATCTGCATTGTGAACCTAAGCCTTAATTTTAAAATCGAGTAGCACTTAATTGAGCATTAAGGACACCCATGAGTTCAGTTCAACTTAACTTGGGAAAACTAGTTGCACCCAAGTCAACATTTGTGTCTAGAAGTTGGTCTGGGAGTCGAGAGTCAAACGACCAAGCGGTGTTGTGGTTTCTAATTAAGTCCCTGCGAAAGCAAGGGGGCCTCCCACACTCCTATCTCCTACCTGGCCAGTGGACAGTATACTTGTTATCGTGGTTGTGGCTTAGTCGACTCACTTTACTTGGACTGCTAGGTCAAGTAAACTATAGTACGAGTCAGTCTTGAGTCATTTGTGCGCTTGCTTGAGTCGTGTATGACCACCAGGTCAGAGCCCCATATCAACCAAGTCAGAGTCAGTCACCATCATACCTACCCATGGATAATGATTTTGAAGCCATGCTTAGGACCATTACTGAACAATTGACCCTGTTGAATGACCAAGTGAGATCCCTAAAGGAGAGTCGTGAGACCAGGACTTAGCCTGAGTTAGACCCTCGTCTACCTACCTCATATCCTGAGCCTAAAAGAGCCCCAAACTGTGATCCAAAGTACTACCATAGGAGACCCAATTCTGATATTATGGACCCAGATGAGAGAATTCTTAGGAATATCAGATTAGAAGCACCCACTTTTGATGGAAGTTTAGACCCCAAGATGTTTGTCGATTGTGAAGGTGAAATGGATCAATATTTTGAGTGGTATGAGATGATCGAGGAAAGAAAATATAAATTTGCCAAACTTAGATTAGTTCGACAGGCTATGTTATACTGGGGGAATATTGAGATGTTGATTAGACGGAGAGGTGATGTTCCCATAACCACCTGGAGAGCCATGAAGGTTAGACTAAGAGAGAAGTATGCACTAATGTCCTACCAACAGAAACTCTTAGACCAATGGCAAAGGTTAAGCCAAGGCAACAAAACCGTTTGAGTACATTGAGAATTTTGATGAATTTGTCCTGAGATATCACATTGTTGAGTCGGAAGAGGTCACCCTGTCTAGGTTTAGAGCTGGTATAAGGGAAGATATTCAGAGAAAACTATATTTGAGAGAAGTCAATGATCTGGAGCAAGCTTACCAAGTTGTTAGAAATTTTGAGAGGTTTCAGAGACAACTCATGTTCCATAGACCAGAACCTTTCAGGACTAATACCCCAACCCAGAGACCAGGACCCAATCAAGCCCCAAACAGTAGGCCCAACCTAGGCACCCCAGTGAACAGATCAGATGACAAGGGTAAGGCACCCGAAACCTATAGGACCCCTGTTTCCAACTCAGCATGTTTGAAGTGTCATAAGACCCAAGCCAATGTCCCGCCAGATCCTTACACATAGGTGAGTTTGAGGAAGAAAATCATGATCCTAGTGAGGAATGCGAGGAAGAAATTTATGAGGCTGGATTGAATTTAGTTGAGGAGTATGAGTGAGGAAGGAATCCACAGAGCTTGACCTATTTGGAGTTATGAGGTGCATCCTGTCTCAAACCAAAGTTTAAGAGGATTGGCGTAGGACTAGCATCCTACAGACTTTTCTCAAGATAGAGGCTAAGGTTTGCAAACTCATCATAGATAGTAAAAATTGTGTTAATGTCATTTCATCCAGTGCAGTCAAGACTTTAGGATTAACACATGTTCCACATCCTAACCCTTATAAGGTGTCATAGATAGATTTTACCTCCATACCTATCAAGATGAGATGCCCAGTCCAAATCTAGTTCCAGTCTTATCAGGAAAAGATATGGTGTGATGTCTTACCCATGAAAGTAAGCAATCTCATTCTGGGTAGGCCTTGGTTGTGCGACCATGATACGACCCTTTTTGGCCAATCAAATTCGTGTTCCTTTAATTATAATGGAAAGAAAATTATGGTTTACCCTACCCCACCTAAGGATGACATCAAGAGGGGTTCGAGTCAATTAAAAGAGAAGTCGGGATTGAACCTAATTAATGCTAAGGAATTAGAACAAGATTACCAGCGATACTTGGTTCGTTGGCAAGGTCGGCTCGAATATGAGGACTCGTGGATTTCTAGAGAAGATTTGCAAAGCTTGGACCCGGACCTGCTAAAGAAGTACCAGAGTTGAACTGACCCTTACTCGACGAGGTCGAGTTTCTCCCATCCTGGAAGAATTGGTGTAGGAGCAAGAGTGAGAAAAAGGTTGCAGGATTTTATTTGGATCTCTGAACCCTAGAAGTCCTGTATTTTTTTCCTAGTTGATCGAGTCCAGTTTATTACTAAGTCAGTCAAGTTTGATTTAGTCTAATGTCAGGTCATGCATTTTCATTTTATTTGAGTCTGTAATAATTTAAGGGAAGTGTATTACTCTCGTTGAGACCCTACTGAAGATAAGTAGAAGACATTCAGAAGAAGCCCCAGATTAGGTAGTATGAGACAACCATATCCTATCCGATCTTCTCCAACCTTATTCATATCCTACCCTTGGAGCTCTACATGGATTGGATCAGCCTACACCAGAATTGATGCCATGGAATTAACCTTATCCCTCCATGTCGTTACCTACAATTTTGGCAACCTTAGGCGCCCCATAGGAAAAAAATTAGGTGCCCATTTGATGCCTTATTTTCATGTGGTCCCCTGCTATGCTTTAATGAAAATGAAGACCAGCATCTCAACCATTCTGGAAAGGATCTTGCGCCCTATATAGACCTTGTTGACAAAAGAAAAAAAAAGAAGGATGGCACCCTAAAGCTTCCTTCTTTGCTTGTGGTCCCTCGCCTCCACAATTGGAACCATATCTTGCTGCTGCCATTTTGATCGAACCAGATGAAGGAAAGAAAAGTCTTTGCTCTACAATGACAAATATTCTACCATATTTTGTAATCCCTATCATTTAGTTACTCTAATTGTTGAACTCACTTTGTAATAGCATGAGACCCTTCTCTTGAAAAAGGAATGAATGAAATATTTTTAGAACTTTCTTCCAAATTCTATTTCTGTTGCCTCGAGCAATTGATCCTCCGTAGGGAGTTAGGCGTGAGGCCAAAGTGTTCTTACTACCAAATCCTAGTCTAGTCCATCTCCTCTACCAAGCTCCACCCAACAAACCCTAATCCTCATACCACCATCTTCATAGCCGACCACCAACCCCTTCCTCCTAAATTCTAGGCATCCATACTTGAAACCCTAGCCGCCGCCCCTCTCTTGATTCATCTCCAAAGTCGTCGCCCCTCTCCCCTCTCACTTCCATACCCCAGGAAGAGCCCCAGGCTGCTGCTCCAGGCATCCAACCACCTTTCTGCAAGAGCCCATGCAGCCCCCGGCCGAATCGATCCTGGTGATCTCTTCCTAACTTTCTGCCTTCACAAAAATTTGAGTCTACGAGCAGCCAAGGACACCTTCTTTGCCCCAGAATCGAGATCAAGGAACCTCACATGGAAAATAGTTTTCTCATCCAGAAATTCTGCCCGCTAACGAGAGATCTTCTACTAACACTAGGAGCGCATCATCGTCGGATAAATCAACCTTGTCCTTACTCTATGATTCTGATTCTTTGAAAGTTCATGAGCATGTCTTCTCTGGAGTTTCTCAATTCCAGACTTTCCTGGTACGCTTCTTCATTTTTTTAAAAGTTGTTCTTGAACCGTTACTTTCTGCATCACATAATCTGCCCTCTTACTCTTTCTTTTATTTTCGAGTGAATTAGTCATCTTCTAAAATACTTTTAAAAAAAAATTCATCAGTTCATTAACTGCATAATCACCTCTTGCCCTTGTACTACATCAAAATAAGTTCAACTAGAAAGATCTCTAGGGTAGAAAGAGATAAAAGGGTGAGGATGTTCTTTTCCCCCATTTTCACCATGTGTGGGGGTTTGGGTGCAGGGATGTGCACAAGTGCATCTCACATGCAACTGAAGAGGCAGCACAAGTTGCAAGCCCCATCTTGAGTATTAAAAGAACAAGATCACAGCCAATAGAGTAGACGGTCCAATGAAAACAGCAAAGACAAAGAGCATGCTTCATGCAAATAGTATTTGTTATTTTTTTATACGTGGTTTCACAAACATGAAACCCATAATTCATGCATACTAGACAAATTTATGGGCAATGATGATAAGATCTTTGCAATCAACCTAACTAGGCTGCACTCGATAATTACTGCTGTAACAAGATATCAAAGTAGTGAAGCGGTCCCCACAATAATTAAGCTGCATCCATATAAAAGACTTTTTTAAAGAAAAACTTTCAGTCCATGGCAGTCACATTTTTATGCATGAGATCAAAAGTACAATGCATAAAGACTTTCATAAATACCAACATGACGACAATTCAAATCAACATCAGCTCTTGTAGTGAGTGTTAGAGCTACCTAATGTTGATTAATGAAGATGCAAAGGTCAGGATAGAGGTGTCAGAGCAGAATCAAGATGCAAAAGTGGGCAAACACCTCCACTATCAAGTTTTTGCAAAAAAATAAAAAAAAAGATCGATAATAGCCAAGATTGTCTTCTTCAAATGATATAACCTAACATTTGAAGTGGGTTGTACCCAAACCAAGATTCACCATACTAAGAACCAGTACCGATTCGAGGAGTATCATACCAAACCGATAGTATATTGGTCAACTTGTACTAAACCAACGGCATACTAATTAAGTGAATTAGAAGGTTTCAACCCATAAACCATCCCGCATCGAGTCAAACTGAATGGTTCGACATGGCACAGAGTGGTTCAATACGGTATAAGTTCAGCATGAGATTGGCATGGGATGGATCATGCTAAATGGGATGGTTTGGAACGGTATTGGCCCCATACCATTTCGAAATAGCAAACTATACCACCATACCAGGGGTACGGTTCCACATCGGCATCGAACGCAATCCCATAATCATAGACTTTTTGTTAGAAACTATCAAACAAAAGGTCTAATCTAATCTCTCTAATTCCACATGAATACACAATCGCCACAAAGAAATACAATATGATTTTCTGCATCCTTCAAGCTCAGCTAGATATTTGGATAAAAATAGTTGTCTAAGGTCATGCTTTTTTTATGACCACACATGGGAAGGAGGGTGGAGGAAAGGATGAAGTTTAACAGATTCACCAACTTGAAGCCACAATGCAAGTTCATATGATGCGAAATGACAAAAATTTTATGGAAATAAAAAAAGGGAAGTAAGTTTATGATCTTCTCATTCATCACATATCACATTCATACAATGCAAAAAAAAACATGGTCAAACATAATATCTACACCATATTAATCATGGTACTAAATGGTACTAAAACAAATGGAGCACAATGTATAAGACCATTTAAAGACCATGGATTGAGGTGTTAGCTATGTCGGCTGGCAAAGGCTGGCATGTGCCATGGCAATCCTAGCACATGCTGACTGCACCATGCCATGCCAGCTGCATGCCAACTTGCGCGAATATCCTTGTCAAAGTCCAATTCTTTTACATCAGAATATCTAATTACCTCAAGCATAACCATAACATGTTTAGTAGGCTTACATTCTAGTTGAGCAACTTATAATTAAGCATGGATGATGCAAAGCATGTGATTCCATTAATTTAAGGTTTTGTTGTGCCTACAAAAGAGACAAAAAGTCAAGAAGTAATATGACCAAACATGAACAATCTGACTAGAATAGGAAAAAGTAGAATTTTATTGGTTTATCTAATAGAAGCAATAGATTGTATAATACCTATAACTTCTAGGATGATAGCTAAATTAGATATGTTTTTATCTCAAAAGTCATCCAAGGAAAACTTCTACTCAAGTGTTCAACCATAGATCATGTTTTCAAGTTATAATCTGCCAAAAGGCTCACAAAATGCTTAGGTGGTCCTCAACCATGGGCTCCTGAAACGCTGAGGCAGCCAGGTGGGTGCTTGGAGTTAAAAAATTGTAAAAAACCAATATTAATACTGTAGCCTTGAGTAATCAAATTATCTTAAATATATATATTTTGTTCATAGAAAATACTAGAAAAAACATCATATTCCTAAATGTAGGTTGTTAACCACCTAAGCTATTCGTAATATGATTTAGCATCATTTAATATCATCGAGAACATGTTCTAGTTAAAGCATGATTTGGAAAGATTTGGAGTAAATGCTAAACCTGGAGTAATAAGCTAAAGGTTTTAATATCATTTAATAAGCTAAATCTGAAGTAAATGCTAAGCTAGAGATTTGAAGAGAGGCTTTAAAATCTAAAGGTTTTAAGATTAGTAAAACTAAAATTGAATATATGAAATATAATTTTAGTAAAAATAGAAATACAAATGAAGAACAGTGAAGATTGCAAGTCAAGAGATACCAATGAATGAAAAATTTAGATATTTGGGATCAATTATCTAGCAAAAAGGTGAAATAGGTGAAGATGTAAATCATAGAATTAAACCAGGATGGATTAAGTGGAGGTGTGCTTCGGGAGTATTGTATAATCGATGCATTCCTTTAAAATTAAAAAGAAAATTCTATAAAACCACTATTAGGCCAGCTATGCTATATGGAACAAAGTGTTGGACAATACTGAAACAACATATAAATAAATTAAGTATAATAGAAATACGCAAGTTAAGATAGATATATGTTAAAACTTTAAAAGATAGAATTAGAAATAAACATATACGAGAAATGATAGGAGTAGCCTCAATTGAAGATAAAATGAAAGAAAATCGAATACAGTGGTTTGAACATAATTTGAGTATCGACTTAGTCCTAAATAGAGCAAAGTGAAAAACATAGATTCATGTAGCTAACCCCATGTAGTTGGGAAAAGGCTTAGATGAGTTGAGTTGAGTTAAGAACATGTTCTAGACACCAAAATAGATGATAAAGGGTGGATTGTTGGAGGGCTGTCATAAGATGGATAAGGAAAACAAAAATATGAATGACAATGATCCACAAAAGAAGTCTTTAAAGTACTATAATAAATATCTCCAAAGCTTATTAAAAAAATATGTATCTTTTTAGATTACAACAACAACAATAATAAAGCCTTGATCCCAAACTAGTTAAGGTTGGCTATATAAATCTTTTTTCTCTATTTTACTTATTTCAGAGTCATATTTTATGTAAGATATAAAGATTATAAATTTTTATTATTATTTCTTCTCACATAATTTTCGACCTACTTCTACCTTGTTTTCCTTTTTAATGTATCAAATCACTCCTTTAGCCTTCACAAAGGTACATCCTTATGTTAATGTTGCAAATGTTCAAACGATCTTTTTCTCAATTTATCCTTAATTGGTACTACCTTCACCATTTTATGAATGACTTCATCTTTTATTTTATTTTTTCTTATATTACCAACATTCATTTCAACATCCTCATTTCAGCAACATTCATCTTGTGTACATATAATTTTTTAACTGCTCAACATTCTACATTATAAGGCATAACCGATCTTATGATGGTCTCATAAATTTTTTCTCCAATCAAATAGATATTTAAAAATAACATAATATTTCAATTGCATACCCACCCTACTAAATAGGAAATAAAATTTTTAATATATATGAAGAAAGATAGCTAAAATTTTAAGTGCATAAATAGGCACCCTCCTTGTAAAGAAGCAGCCTATAGGCAATGAAGTGCCTGCCTTGGTGCCAAACTAGGTGCACACTGCCCAGACTGCAATTGTGCCTAGGCCTCGAAAGTGCCAGATACCTATGCAATGGGGTTGCCCAGGTGACTAGGCTGCTGCCTATGACCACCTTGGTACATTATTTAGCAAATTTAAGACAAATGACAAGCTTAATGTAAAAACATACTTGTGGCCTTGTCAAAAATAACCATAGCAGGATCTGGCTGGCTGAACTTTGGTTCTTCAATATGAGCTTTCCAAAGTGAAATAACAACGCGTGGCTTTGCAACCTGTTTATCCATAAAAAACATTTAGCAAATGGAGCATTAGTAATTTAAGTCATGGCATATTCTATCCTAGATTTAGAAAAAAAATTAGTATGAACAAACAAAAGAAAAATAGTCATTTGTGAAAAAGGAGTTGCACAAGTTGAACTCAAGCTAATTAAATATTGTGAAAATTTGGAGGTATGCTTGGTCCAATATCAAGCAAAGTAACATCAGTTTATGAACAGTAGTTCCAAAGGCATCCACTCTGAATTACACAATTTAGTTCTTTTTGAAAAAAAATGCAAACTGGACCACAAGCATTCTGAGAGACCATACCAAAGTGCGAAAAAGATTTTGAAAACATCACTCCAACTTAATTAGCTAATGCTGGCCAACCAAAGATGACGGGCCATCTCATTATAGCATATTATATTTCAGCTGACAAACAACACTTAAGATTTGGATAGAAATGTTTAACATAATTTCATATAGGATTTTCTTCATCATTCAAATTCTAGGGCTAATTTTGCACAAACACCAAGCAAAAACAAAAGAACAACCCACTTCTTCTCTAAGAAAGATTATCTTAACCTCCTTTTTTTTTTTTTGGCAAATAGACTTGCAAATTGTAATTCCTCTCTCCTTCCCTCTGTTTGTGGAAGAAATGAAAATGCATTAGAAATGACGAAGGCAGAAAGATAATCCCTTTCCCATTTCCAAATAAATTTAAAATGATGTCCTCTTTTATGTGAATAAAATTGTAGAATTTCTAGTTCTCTATATTAAACCAAACCACAAAGAAGAACTAGACCGAAACAATAGGACCAGTGCTACTAAGCTAATATCTCATTGTCATAGTGGCATTCATGATAACAACATCCCTGTTTATCTTATTTGAAGTGGAAATCAGCATTTACTTTGTCATCTTCTTATGTACTTATAGTTGCTAGAAGTAAAAATGAGATACGATACTGTTACTGGATTTTTATTTTGTTTTTTACCTTTTTTTTCTGAGCAAAATGATGGCAAACCTCCCCACAATTCCATGACTAGAATATCATATCGAAGTCCTGAATACATTAATTTTGATACGGCATCACGTACTAGTGATGCTTCAGCTATGATTTCATCACATTTTAGTTAAAGACTGATACATATTTGATTAAACATTAGAATGTAATGGTGAGGAATCATTCCAGTAGGCGTCATTTATTGATGATACCAATCAAGTCATGCATGCGAATTATATAGGCAGAAACCCCTTTATAGGATCTTTTTCACCTATTGCAGTAAAGAGGTCCTCCTGTACTAATGAAAAGGTGAAAAAACAAAACCAAAACAAGATTTAGTCCATCAAGATCAAGTTTACTAATATATGCTTTTCTTAAATCCAAAACCAAGTTTCTTGCAGTTAGGAATGGATCATATATTTTAATAAAAAGATATTTTAGGAAAATAAACAATCACCAACACATTTTGGTAGCAGTAGTCACTAGAATGTATAAATAGAGGCTAACAGGGGTCACTATAAAAATGGGTAAGAAACCAAACAGCACTTCTAACAATAAATATTTTAAAGCCTCAAATATAATAGATGCATGTAGGTTAACAAGATAAATGGAAATTTATCATTTGGCAATTTATGTTTCCACAAGTTTAGTTTAGGGGTGTGTTTGCTTCCTTTTTCATGCATACTTTGAGACCAAGCCTACAAATGACAACATATTGTTTGCTAATTTTAAGGCAATGAGGAGTTAACCCTAGATAGTCAAATCATAAGTAAACAGAAAAACATTTACAGGATAAATAAAGAAGAATATTTCTTACAAAATGAAATGATGAAAAGTAAATCACAGGATGAGGATTCTTTATTATACCTGAAGCTCAGGATATATTGCTAACTCAAACTTCAAAGGCCTCGTTGGATTACGGGAATCACAAGGTAAAACCACGGCCCAACTGTAAATAAATGCAATGATGTTCAGCATGCATGTTGAACGTTTCGACAGGTGAAAAAATTCAAATACAATATCAACTGTAATTTAAAATAGTCAAAAATAAGATAACCGTCTCCAATTTCTACATTAAAAAAAGATCACATTAAAAAGGAAACATAAAATATGTAATTGAAATGTGAACAGACATTTTTCTTGACATCAATTGTGGAGCAAATGCTTCCAAAAAGCCTGGCCCATAATGCTCTCGCAGCCAACCAGAGAAAAGGCATATTCGGTTCTGAACACAAGTTAATCAGAAGATGTTCTTACTACATACAATGTATAAACAGCACACAATAACAGAATGAATCATCTAGTAAACCAGAGTTAAAATTCAAAAAGCCTCCGGCAGCAACAAACTTACCTCAATAGCACGGACAACATTGTAGTGCCCCTTCTCTCTAGCCAAATCAAGTGCACTGTGACAATCATCATTCATGATGAAGGGATTTGCTGAAAATAATTAAGCAGGAATTAAGTATTTGCAGAGAATCAGCAGATGGCACAGGTTTGCAATAGAAAAAATTCAAACATAATGTTTGACCAGATGTACCTCCATGGGAGAGAAGTAGATGGACAGTTTGCTCAAGACCTTTTTTGGCAGCATGATGCAGTGGAGTTCCTGCATGACACCCTGCAGTGCAGAAAAGAAGCACGACTTTTACAACCAAGCCCCATGACAAATGATTGACCATGATGCAACTATATAATCATATATAACTAAAAAGCTCCGCTTACATAGAACCACTATACAGTCTTAAAAAGTAGCAAGGCATCAGTGTCAGAACCCATCCGCTAGCAGGCTGGCTTAATGCTTTAACAAACAAAAGTTTCATATAAATCACCCAAAAGTGGAACTTTAGTTTTCCTATAAAACCAATATATAAGATCTACAGCGCATTATCCAAAAGCATAGATGCCATATAGATCAAGCACAAAAATATATATAATATTCACACAGAAAATAATAAATCTTAGGCAAAGTTATTTTGATCCCCAGGTTCGAATGTGCATGGACAAAATATGAGGATGGTAAAGAGATAAAGCATAGACAAAAGAGTGTATGAAAATGCACGGCTAGATGGTGTTTGAGTGGAAGCACTTCATATACTACATCCCCCATGTTTCTTACTAAACAAAGTCCAAAAATTCATAGGATGATAAACTTTAATTAGAAAACTAAACTCTAACCAAAACACCTGAGGTAAGTCCAGAATACACTTCAGTATCTTCCTTTAAATCAGATGACCAATTCCATCATACAGTAGTACTGAGTGCTTTTTTCATCACATAATACTGAACCAGTGCATGAAAGAGTCTGTACCATTCATGCGTCCAAAACTTCAGAACTTTTTGATCATCTGCACAACTCCTATATAACAAGAATGTTGCGCAACCAAAATTTTGATTTGATCCAGTGCCTTGTTCTCCAGTTCATCATGATCACATAGACTCAATCTTCTCATGTCTTTCATGTTGAAACCACTTTGGATGCATGCATCTTCATTTGAAGAGGTTTTTCCATCACAACATACCCACCTTCTAATACAGATTCCTTGATCTTATCAGTCCAGCTGTCTTGCACTGTCTATATCACCTACACCAGTCTTAACACATGCATCATTTATAGAATCAAATTCATTCTCGACAAGAAAAAAATATAAGGATATAATGTATTTTCCCATAATGACAATATGATTCACAGGCATGACTTCAGTGGTCATCACTTTCACAAACCAATCTGGGTCCTCTTCTTCCTTCCTGGATTTTGTCATTCATCTTCTCCAGCCATTTTTGGGTCTTTTTTTTTTTTTTGCTGTTTTCACCAATGATACCCTGTAGACCTCATTCAGCACTCAGCAGATTTAAAACTATGTTACTTTGTCCTTCCAATTTTATTGCAGTGCCTCCTATGCTTAAAAGAGCATTTGTAGTCTAGTTCTCCACCGGATAAATTAGCTCCTCATATCCAAACAGGCGTATCACATCTTAATGCTTCAGTGTGCAAAGTTCCTTGCATTGAATTTTGGCAGTTACCCCCGGATCATCCAATCCATGATGATAATCTGCCTTTGAATCCAATTTGCCCATTTGACTTTACTCAACCTGTCAAGCACCACTACTCAATCTATTGTCATTGTTGAGCTGGCAGGCCACTGGAATCTGACAATTTGTTTAACCCACAAGTTTAAATATGCATGGAGAAAATAGGAGGGAGAGAGATGGAGCACTCACTTAAAAAATAAAAAAAAAAAAAAAAAAAAAACACTTCTTTTCCACTCTAGTCATGTTTGGTTGTATCAATACATGTATACATGATAGTCACTCCTCAACAAAGCAAGCGAAGGTCTTCCCACTCAAAAATGAACACTATTCAGCTATGCACCTTAGATTCATCACACACAATTCATATATTAAATTCCTTTTTTTCAAAAAAAAAAAAAAAACTTATGTTGGTATTTAACAAAATTCTAGAACTCACAAAATGTAAAACCTTATTTCAATAAGCAAACATCAACCCAATCACCCTGGACTAAGTCTACGTTGCACTCCATCTACTTGTGTGAGATAAAATAGTCGAACGATTCAAATGACAGAGAAAAGTCAGATGGACATCTCAGACACCAAAGACACTTAAATGGAAAATAATTTAATTTCTTGTTTTACAGCCATGAGAACCATAGAATATCAATCATTTTTCATCTTCCACTCACAATCCAAATCAAAATAGGGTCCATCACAAATTCAACATCAAAGAATTCCTCAAAAGTTGCAAAAATCTAGCTAACATGTCCAACATCTCGTATCAATGATGGACCCTGACATATGGGTCAAAGGCAAATCCATTCACAAGCATTCCACTATAATAATGAAACTGATGCTCGTATAACCAAACTTCTTCAAACAGTCAATTCATCATCCCAAAAGTAAATGGAAATTGAATTATAATCTGGGAACAAGAATAAGCCACTTGCCAGGCCGGTAAGCATTAACATTGGCGCCCTTTTCGATCAGAGTTGTCGCAACATGCAAGAGATCATGCCTCATGCATGCAAGGATCAACGGGGTCTTCCCTTCTTTGTCCATCCACTGCCCAAAAAAAAAAAAATCCATCCATCCAATCCATAACTAAATCCACCCGTAATTCAAAAAATATAAAAGAATCCAACACCCGTATCCTCGAATAGAAGACATGAATAGGCTTACCTCCAAACCAGCACCTTGGTTGCAAAGAGCCCTGATCCCTTCAACGTTACCATAATTGACCTGCTCGTAGAGCAACTCATCCTTGGATTGTTGTGCCCCCATCAATGTTTCTCCTCGAAACACTAATTACGCCCCGAAACAAGAGATTTTTGGCGCCTCAAAATTCAGCAGATGGGACCGCCTGCGAGGGTTTATGTTAAGGAATCAGAAGCCAGGAATTCTTCGAAACCTCGAATGGTTCGAACTTTCTTCGAGAGATCCTCTCCGCTTCCAAAAGCGCACCGCAGTCTCCACAAATATTCAGCAGATCGTTCCCTCTGCTAGGGATTCGGTAACAGTTCGAACCCGAAAATTCCTTGAAACTTTGGCAGTTTCGGACTTTCTTCAATTCAAACGGATGGATTTCTATGGGGGTGACCGGAGGCAATCTGGGGAAGAGGAAGCGGGGATATCGTTTCTTAGAGATGAAGCGATTGCCGATCGGTCAATTTATGAATTTATTTTTATTTTATTTTATTTTTTTAAATAAACGTCAAGAAGAAACGCGTTCTCCTTTGGCGTTTCTCCCCGCGTTGATTTAGCGAGGGAGTTGGGCCTCGGATTTAGTGGAGGCCCGGTCCATGCCAAAGTGACTCGAAGCTTCGTCTCTCGCGTTCCAACTACTCTCGATCGAAACCCCTAACCCATCCCACGGGAAAAAGGGCAAAAAAGAGGGAAAGAAACCCTAGGTGGTAGAAGATGGTGTGCATCCGTCAGGCGACGGTGGAGGACCTGCTGGCGATGCAGGCGTGCAACCTGCTCTGCCTGCCGGAGAACTACCAGATGAAGTACTATCTGTATCACATCCTGTCTTGGCCGCAGCTCCTCTTCGTCGCCGAGGATTACGGCGGCAAGATCGTGGGCTACGTCCTGGCCAAGATGGAGGAGGACGCGTCCGAGCCCTGCCACGGCCATATCACATCCCTTGCCGTCCTCCGAACCCACCGCAAGCTCGGCCTCGCCACCAAGCTCATGACCGCCGCCCAAAACGCCATGGAGTCCGTCTTCGGCGCCGAGTACGTCTCCCTCCACGTTCGCCGCAGCAACCGCGCCGCCTTCAACCTCTACACCTCCACCCTTGGATACAAGATCCACGATGTCGAGGCCAAGTACTACGCAGACGGCGAGGACGCCTACGACATGCGGAAGCAGCTCAAGGGCCGCGTGCCGCCCATCATCACGGTCATCACGCCCATGGCCACCACCACCACCACCAACACACCACCACATCACCACCACGCCGGCGGTGGCTGCTGCTCTGGGGATGTGGCGAAGCCGGTGCAGGCTGATCCTGATACTGCCTCTTCTTCTGCCCTGCTTCAGCTAACGCGGGGGGTGCCGTCTAGTTGAGGTAATTTCGTGGATCTTGCCCGGAGTTAGGTTTTTGTTCTCCTTGTTGAATTGCTGTTGTTACTGTCTTGTTTTCCTTGTATAACGCAAGAGGTAAAATTAAGAAAAGACATGTATATTTTTAATTTTGGTGCTGGATCTTATTAGCAATATGATAATGTTTGTATTAGAAGAAATTTGAATCTTAAATATGGTTCTGGATGTCATCTTGTGTTTTTTGATGTTTGGAGAATAGTTGATTGCCAGTGATTGAGCATTCTAGTAGTTGTATGTTTTATCTGGGCGTTGGTGTTCTATTGGGATTGATGTGATGTATTTTCTGCAATGGATGGTCATTCTTGCTACGCTTGTTGAATTAGGAACCAATATAATGTTGGTTGTGATTTCTTTTTTTCATATGAAGGCCATTGAAATTCCATTTATGTTGGATTTTTAAATGGAAACAACTTTAGCTTGGTGGTGCACGTCAGAAAAGGATTACATATAAATGAATTGGTGAGAGATTATTGGTACTTGAATAACATCAAAAATTTGAAATGAGAATAAATGTATTCTACATAGTTTGTCTCATCATCGGGAAATCAAACATGTGAGTTGTTATAATGGAGGTAGAAGAGTCAAAATTAGAACTAATGATGGGCATTTGTAATGAACTAATTTGGTTTTGCGTCCTGATTGACCATCAAAGTGGTTTTCTTTTTTCATGGTATCTGGAAAGATTCAGTAAGAATCATTTAATTGAAGTTGCAGGTTACCTTGTCAAACAGACTGAATTTCATAAACTTGTAGTTGTAGAATGAGATCCTATTGTCTCCCAATCATTAGTCATTCATCAAATGGAGTAACACCCTACAATGATTCAAATCCTTTTCCAAAAATAATTGAGAATGATTTGGTCATAATAACTTTTTCGTTCAAGGTACTATTTACAAAAGGGGAGGTAAGAACTACTAATGTGGTTGGATTAATATAAGATGACCTTAACTATCAGATTGATTGGTGACTAGCCCGTGCCATTAGATAGGGATCATTTTTCTTAAATATGTAATAACCCATTCTTAATATGGCTAGAATCAAGTTAGGCTGGGTTAGGCTACTCCCTTACCTGAGGCCGGTGTGGAAATATTTTCAAACATTAGGCAGCTTAGGCCTGAATTTTTTTGAAATCCCAGCCCAAGGCCTGAGCAAAGGTGACCCATATAAGCCCATTTGGGTTAGCATAATAGGAATTGGTCCAATTGACCTAGAATTCTTGGCTTGATTAGCACCATGCTTAGCTTGATACAGAAGACTCCTGTTAGAAGATCCTAATAATGAATCTAGGTCAGGATTGGGTCTGGTTTGATGCTGGGGCTTTAGGCTAAAAATCAGGCTATGACTTTGGATTAGGCATGAATCATGCTAAGCATTGGCCCAAGCCTAGCCCAAAATTTATTGAAGCAATGGTTTTTGATCATAACCAATCTGAATAGTCTTGGGCTGGGCCCAAAGCTTCACTAGCAGTATTGTCAAAGTCGCCCCTTAGGCACGCTTAAGGCACAAGGCATAAGGTGCAAGGCGTTAAGGATTATGTGCTTCTTATATTTTAAGGTATGCCTAAAGCATGAGGCCCACTTAAAGCAAGTCAGTCATTTCTTATACCTTAGGCAAGATGTTTTTATCTTGGCGCATAGAAGGTGAAAAATAATATGCTTTTAATCTAATTTGAAATACAAGAAAGATGCATTTTTTTCATCAGCTATATTTATATTTGGTTAAACTACAGTTTTAACCCTCAAACTTAGGGGAGTGTCACTTTTATTTTTGAACTTCAAAAAGTTTCAGAAGTAATCTTGTACTTCACTTTTTGTTCCCTTTTGGTCCCTACCATTAAACAAGGGAGACGTTGTTTAGTTCTATTGACGTGGCAGCATACGTGGCATCCATGGTGGTGAAATTAAGTTAAAATCCATTATTGCTCCCGTTAACCTGAAATTCAATAACTATTAATAAAAACAAAAATTCCTTCTTTACCCCTTTCCCTACCCGTGTGCTCCCCTCCCCTCATTCCTCCCTACTCGTTCCTACATCCCCATGCTCGGCGTTGTTGCCGCCTTTGACGTCCCATCGGTCATCGCCGCCTCTCACCTCTCGCCCCTCACCAGCTGCCATGCTTTCTTTTAGAATCCATCTATGATGGACTTCTTTCACACGGCCTCCTCATCGATCTCGCTAGCCTTCTTCCACGATATCATCCTAACCATTAACCATCCCACTGCTGATGTTGCTCAAGTGGGAGAGGAGCTTTCGGATCTCTTTCGAGAAAGGGGTGGGGTCGTGCTCTTCTCCTTCAACATCTTGAGGTGATTGTGGTCAGCGTAATGGGAGGTGAATGTTGAGGCAACAACAGCAACAAGTGGGAAGGTTGTGACATTGGGATGGTCGCAAAGTATATGGAACTGAGTTATATTTGGGTGCAAAGGTGGTTACAGCAACCCCATCTTTTTTGGGTTGAAGAAATTCTTATGCTCGATATTGTCTTTAACTTAGCATTGCATAAATGAGTCTATTCCCATGGTCAGCAAGCGACGACAAGCGGGCAGGAGGTGGTGGAACTTTGGAAGAAAGCGGTGGAAGGCGGATGGCAGTCGGTGAGGGATGCAAGGCTAACGGCGGTGGCGATCAGCGGGACGCCAAAGGCGGGTGGGGGCGCCGAGCAAGGGGATGCGGGAATAGGTAGGGAGGAGAATGGGGGGAGGGGAGAGCACGGGTAGGGAAGGGACAAGGGGGTAAATAAGAAATTTTTGTTTTTATTAATGTTTATTGAATTTTGGGTTAACGGGTTAATGGATTGATAACAAAATTTAACTTAATTTTGCCTATGGATGCCACGTATGCTACCATGTCGGACAGAACTAAATAACGTCTCTCTTATTTAATGGTAGGGATTAAAGGGGAACAAAAAGGGAAGTACAGGGTCACTTCTGTAACTTTTTGAAGTTCAGGGACTAAAGTGACACTTTTCCAAGTTCAAGGGTTAAAACTGTAGTTTAGCCTTTATATTTATTAAACTATATTGATTTTATGTTGTACCATCTCATACACAGTTATTTTGCTCGTATCATCTCATACATAATTGTTAGACAAAGAGATGAAACATCAAAAATTGTGCTATCATATGAAAAAGAAGAAAAAAACATTAAGGGACTACACATTTCAGTTGAGAAAGAGGAGGATTTTCATTAAGCTAATAGGTTAAATATATTATTATTATTGACTTTTTTATTGTGTTATAAATGTTGTTTATATAAATTATTTTATTTATTTTAAAAATATGCACCTTATTTTGCTCAGGCATGCACTTGTGTTTGCACTTTGCGCTTAAGTTTCAAAAGCTTTTTGTGCTTAAGTGCACTTAGGTGCACCTAATGCTTTTAACAACACTACTCACTAGTGCTAGCTTGGCCCATCAAGCCCTGGGCCAGCCCACCCCTATTTCCAGCCCTAATTCTCAACATTTAGATTATACAAGGAGCTGCCCCTCATTGTTAGATGGTTGTGATCCTTGATCATCATGTTGTTTGTGAAGTAGATGCATATGGTTGGATCATTAAGACTCTTTGACATCAAGTTTTGCAATTAAATTTTGATTTTGATCGCTTATTTGTTCATGTGACCAATTTTAGCCATTTTGTGATCAAGATCCTTACAACTTGGACTCTCAAGTTGTTTATGACAATCTGGTAAGCTAATTATCTACTGGAGAGAGTATCCCTGTTCTGTTTTCTTCCTGTGTGGACTCATAGGGACTAGTGAACTGTTGGATTATCATTTGTATTGTTCTCAAAAGAGGATAATCTACACCCTTAAACAATAAGTTAAGGATGAGAAAAGTGGTTGGAATTAGGAAAGGACTTGAGCTAACATAGTAGTTGTGAAAGAACTTCATGTCCTACCAGTCATTGTTAAATTTAATGTTTTAGTTGTCATCTCCAAGGCAGTTTGAGAATATGATTTGACAGAAATCTATGTAGTCATGAAAATCTGCGCATGGAAGGTTCTTTTGGTGCACTTAATCTTAAACCTATTTGCCCAATGACTAGTGATATGTGATTTTCAATTGGATCCTGCTGTCACTGGTTGTTGTGAATTGGGGACAATTAGAAGATAACGTGGCTTCTCAATGGGATCACTGATCTGAATGAGATCTATGACTTCGACTTTCTCATTCGCCAATATGTAACCCTTGGGCTAGTCTCTCAGCCTATACCAGCATGACAAGGTCTTTATACTCCCCTATAGTTGGCCATGTAATTCTTGTTTGGATAGATTAAGGAGTTTGAAAAAAATGAAAAAAAATATAGATGTAGAACTCATTAATAATTCAGTGTCATTAGCTTGTCTAGAAGGTAATTGCTGAGTTAGAGACGTTTAAAAGTTCAGATCAACCAACATATATGAACATACAGCCAGTGTCAAACTAAGATCAAAATTTGTGTTTGTTCTGACAAACCATTACATGCAGAATTGCCCATTGAAGATCATGGGTGCTTAGACCTATGTTATGATATGCATCATATGGTTCGAAACAGTGTTGTACGGTTCTTCCCTGGTGCATAGAACCCACTGCTTCTAACAAAAAGTCTTGCCTCAAAAGAAAACCAAATAAATGTGAAGGTAAAATTTGCAAGTGGACTCATTTATGAGTGGAGAACAATTCTACGTTGCTGATCAAGATTATGTTCCATTTCCATGTAATCTGATCCTAGAAGTTAGTTTGATGAATTGGTCTGTTAAGTTTTAAATGCCATAAATTGTAAAGTTGGTTTTGCTTTTTCATTTTAGAACTTCTTTAGGTGAATATGGATGAATGGAGTACTTAACATTTGTTAGCCCACATCAACAACTGGTGTATACCAGATAATAGGCTATGTTGAGGTGCGAGTCATCAGTAAGACCAACATTCAATCTTTATCAAAAGCAAACCAAACATTTGAAACACCCAAAATTTCAAACTGTCCTAGAGGTTTTACTGATTCTTGAAAAATATTTAACTTGTATGCTTTCATCTAGCTTCAATACGTTTATCTACCTTTACCTCTTCTGATAGCTTTTTTAAAATGAAAAATAACTTGACAAAAAGCATTAGTACAATGGCTGCTAGCCATGTTTAGAACATTGAGATATTACAAGTGCATCACTTAGATACATATGCCATCTCTCTCTCTCTCTCTCTCTCTCTCTCTCTCTCTCTCACATATTGCTATCACATATTCCTATGACACAATTCTCCAGAATCTTTAATATATAAGTCTAAAGGTAGAGCTGTAAATGCTTTGAACATGATAACATCAACTTCCAGATTCTATCTCTAAAACTGCTGTCTTCTCTGAACTATAAAGGCCAGTGATGTGTGTTTCATGGTGGTTTGATGATTCACTAAGCAAACTCTCTGTTTCTTCAGTTTTATGCTGTGCCCATGGATGCAGTTTGAACTTTCGTAAACTATCTTTTCTACCACTTCATTCATTGAAGGCCTTTCTTCCCTCCTAACATTCAAGCATTGGTTTGCAAGCTCAGCAACTTCTTGTATCACATCCATGTCCCCATCATTCTTGATTTGACTATCCAGAAGCTCTAGATATTGATTCTCCTTCATGGCAGATGTGAAAGTTGATGCTAGGCATCTCTTTTCTTCAGGTCTTTCAAAATAAAGTGCCTTTTTGCCGGTAATGAGCTCTAGAAGAACAACGCCAAAGCTATAAACATCGCTTTTATCTGTTAGTTGATATGTTTGAAGGTACACAGGGTCTAAGTATCCACATGTACCTTGAACCAATGTGGCACATTGAGTTTCATCCATTGGAATGAGCATTGAAGCTCCAAAATCAGATACCTTCGCTGTGTAATTATCATCTAAAAGTATGTTGGAAGACTTCACATCTCCATGTAGGATTGGAGGAGAAGCTGATGAATGTAAACATCCAAGCGCCTTTGCAGACTCTGAAGCAATCTTTAGACGCACGGCCAAGGAAATGGGGACTCACTGGCTCTTTTCATGGATGAACTCGAATAGAGTCCCATTGGAGATAAATTCATAAACTAACATAGGAACTTCAACCTCCAAACAACATCCCAAAAGCTTGACCACATTCATATGGTTGATCTGGGAAAGAATGATCATTTCTTTTCCAAATTCTTTCTTCTGCCTCTCATCAATTATCTTTGATTTTTTATGGCAACGGTATTGTTACCTTTCAAAATTCCTTTATAAACAGTTCCATAGCCTCCACGCCCTAGGATATTGTTTTGGTCAAACTTGTTTGTTGCCTGTTCTAGTTCTTCTTTTGTAAATATCTTAAATGCAAGACGTTGGTTTGACTTGATCTCATGAAGTAATAGCCAGCCTCCAATTTGCTGAAAATGTCTCTTTTTAACCCTCACGACCATTCTTCTTTCACGGACCGTACATATGCAAGAGTAAAATGCTAATATAATGACAAGGCTGATGCTAATACCTGTGTAGGCACAAGATAACTGTGTAAATAGATGGGTAAAAAGTTACACATGGAGGTCACATGTGGGTAGAAGCATGAACTGATGTAATATGTTTTGTTGTAATGTTTTTTTTCTAATATAACTTCATGATGATCACAATATTTTAGAAGTGACTTTTGTGCCAAAGAAGGTTGTGTTCCTCATCAAACTAATTCAATATGTCAGTAAAAAAATAGGAGTTCTCTGTAAATTATTGAATAACTGAAAAATTGAAAAGAGCCATTCTTCCGATTTTGTAAGTGCATTCAGCAGAGTTCTAGATTTTTAAGTTTCTAGTCGGGCAAATAATTGTTTTGAGGGTGGAAAACCAGAAAAAGATATCAATTGTTAAAAGTAGTAAATTAATAGACCCAAAAAAAAAAAATTCAATTGCTGCTGAAATGGTGCTGTCCTTTTCTTATGAAGCATGCATATCAGTGTTCTGACATTGGATCACACTGAAATACCCTCAAAGAAGTAAAATTGACCTGAATTTCTGGCTGATTTGTGTCAAAGAACGGTGGGAGCCAAGGCAAGCTTGTGAGGCCAAATAAATTTTGCCCACAAGGGTGCTTGATGGGGACTCCGTGTGAGATACGTTCCACGATATTATTATTGGCATTACTGTTAGTATAGAAGGAAACGGGACAGTTATATATATATATATATATATATATATATATATATATATATATATATATATATGACGTCAATATCTAATGATCAAACTTCAAATGTAAATGGCTGCAGGGTCCAAAATTATCAGAGATCGTAAGGTTACATGGGAAAACCAAAATTGTTATTAGTGCTCAATTGAAATTACCCTGGATAACTGTTTTGATCACCTTTGCAGGCAGGTAAGATGTTGCTTGGTTTGCAAGGAGTAACTTTACCTATTTGAAGCAAATAATTAAATTTCATAGTTTTTATGAAATTCATTTGCAAATCCATGTTTAGAATAGGGTAAATTAACCATGGATTCGAAATATCAATTATTAAATCATAGAAGTAATCAAGGAATCCTATCAATTTTTCTAGGATTGGTAAATGAACTTTTTAGGAAGAGGATCTTAAGCCTTAATTTCATCGGGGAATCAATCAATCACCGGGAGCAAGGAAATGGAGAAAAGAAGTGAAAAGAGAACGAAAAGCCAAAAGGGAAAATACGGAGGTTGGCATCTCAGATCAATAATCATCGAGTATTAATTACTTACTGTTGTTTCATGGTGTATATGTAAGAGGGATTACCTATGATCAGCCTCATTGTCAAGGAAAGCTTGGTGTCGGTGTAGCAGGCTCCACCTTTTTGAGGGTTGCCGTGCGTGCCTGGTGGGCATGAGCAGGTAAAATTCCCTTCCGTGTTCGTGCAAGTCGCAGACTCGGAGCATGGCCAGTGTTCCGTATCAGCGCACGTTAATGTCTGCCATCCCATAATTCACAGGGTGGGTGGGAGCAATCCAATCAATCGGCTACTAATTAAGCAAGGATATTATTAAGAACTAAACAGAGAAATTAAGAACCTTGGCGTCCACCGGAAACATGGGGATTTTTATTTACCTCGGCATCCACCGGAAACATAGGGATTTCCCTGGTAGCCGATTGAGCAGTGGCAGAGATAGCCAGGGCCATTGGAGGATTCATTACAGTAGCTATGCTGGCTGAGAAAAGTCTTTGTACACCGTCCCCGATGCAGGAAGGCCTACGTGGACTGTACCGTCTCTTCTGATTGGTCCACGTGGAGCCTACATGGATGACGGTACCGGACGGTATGGCCCTGCTACGATGTAACATTCTGAACGTGATGGGCATTTAAAGCAGTTCGCTTTTTTTTACAATTAGCATGCGGACGAAAATGCCCTTTCCCTCCATCCTAGCGCTATTTTACGTTGGATTTCATCTGTGTAAGAAAAACTCTTTCTTTCCCTTTTTTCCCCCTCGCTCTGGATTTTGGAAGCATCACCGGAATCAGTAACCGTCGCTCTCGCTCTGAGAGTCCGGTCGAAAGAAAATATTTCAGCTTCGAGGCTGGAATACCTGGCTACTAGAGTCTTTGTACAAAAACTTCTGGAGGAAATGTCGTCCGCAGCACAAAACATTCTTTCGTTATGAGGTTGTTGTGGTTTATGATCTTGACGATAGGGTTTTCTACTAGGGTGTCGTGGGTTTTCAACTAATGCTTTGTCTTAACGTTTTGAACTATGGTGTCGTGGCGAGTTTCCAACTAGGGTATAGTGGTTTTTTCTACAAGGGTGTCGTGGGTTTTGAACTAATGCCGCTTGTGTTAACGTTTTGAACTAGGGTGTCGTGGGTTTTGAACTAGGGTATCGTGGGTTTCAACAAGATAAGAGCGAATGGCAGCAAACACCCCAGGAGTACCTCACCCCCCTCGTGAACAGAAACCATAAGAGTGCGGGGAAGCCAAATACTGCGACACCCTAGTACCAATGCTGTGATACTCGTGCTTAAAACTGACCACGGAGAGAATCCTTGTGACACCCCTGTGGAATTCGATCGAAAATCATTCGCGACACCCCAGTTGAAATCTCATGATACCCTAGCTTTAGGGCGACGACACCCGTGCTTACAAATGACCACGGAGAGAATCCCAGCGACACCCCAGTGGAATTCGGCCAAAATCATTCGCGACACCCCAGTTAAAATCTAACGACACCCTAGCTTTAGGGCGACGACACCCGTGCTTACAAATAACCATGGAGAAATCCCCGCGACACCCCTGTGGAATTCGGCCGAAAATCATTCGCGACACCCCAGTTGAAATCTCACGACACCCTAGCTTTAGGGCGATGACACCCGTGCTTACAAATGACCACGGAGGGAATCCCCGCGACACCCCGTGGAATTCGGCCGAAAATCATTCGCGACACCCCAGTTGAAATCTCATGACACCCTAGTTTAGGGCGGCGACACCCGTGCTTACAAATGACCACGGAGAGAATCCCCGCGACACCCCTGTGGAATTCGGCCGAAAATCATTCGAGACACCCCAGTTGAAATCTCACGACACCCTAGCTTTAGGCCGACGACACCCGTGCTTACAAATGACCACGGAGAGAATCCCAGCGACACCCCAATGGAATTCGGCCGAAAATCATTCGCGACACCCCAGTTGAAATCTCACGACACCCTAGCTCTAAGGAGACGACGCCCGTGCTTAAAACTGACCACAGAGAGAATCCCAACGACACCTAGTTCGAATTCGGCCGAAAATCCTTCGCGATACCCCAATTGAAATATCACGACACCATAGCTTTAAGGAAACAACACCCTTACTTAAAACTGACCACATAGAGAGTCCCCGCGACACCCTAGTTCGAATTCGACCATAAATCCTTCGCGACACCCTAGCTGAAATATCACGACACCCTAGCTTTAAGGAAACAACACCCTTACATAAAACTGACCACATAGAGAATCCCCGCGACACCCTAGTTCAAATTTGGCCATAAATCCTTCGCGACACCCCAGTTGAAATCTCA
Source organism: Calamus simplicifolius (assembly GCA_900491605.1). NCBI lineage: Eukaryota > Viridiplantae > Streptophyta > Magnoliopsida > Arecales > Arecaceae > Calamus > Calamus simplicifolius. The sequence goes on along the minus strand of UESW01003985.1, from coordinate 1,122,530 downwards.
CGACACCCTAGCTTTAAGGCGACGACACCCTTACTTAAAACTGACCACATAGAGAATCCCCGCGACACCCTAGTTCGAATTCGGTCGTAAATCCTTCGCGACACCCCAGTTGAAATCAAACGACACCCTAGCTTTAAGGCGACGACACCCATGCTTGAACAAGGCGGGAATTTGACGTCACCCTAGTACTAATTCAATGACACCCTAGTAACTCAGCCATGCCATCTTTTCGAGAAAAGTTGCAAAACGTAGGCAGTTCCTATGGGTTTGCGGGTCAGTGTGATGTGATCATGGCGATCCGGGTGTCCTTTCGTATTTCTCTGAGGTCGGCATAAACCCTAGAAAAGCACTCATTCGTCTTTTGCTCGAGAAGCCATCCTTCGTCTCTTGCTCGAGAAGCCACTGGTCTCCTAAATTTCTTCCATAGTTCATTCTTCTGTATACTTCATTCATGGAGATGAGTGCTTTCGTTTGTGGACGAAGACCGCGAATAAAGAAGAAGCAGATGGAGAAAATGGCGGAACAATGCAAGGACATGGTTCTTCGTTCGAATGAGGATGCGGCTCCTTCAGGTATGTTTATCACTATGTTAAAATATTATGACATCCTCTTTTAAAATTTCATGACAAGTATGTCTTATGTCTTACCCCCTGTTTAGTTGACATTAAAATTGTTCCAGTCCCCCCAGTGAAGGCTTCCCAGCTGTTTAAGAATAGCTGCAGGCCGGCCGTATACGTTCAGAAGGTTTGGAAGATGGGGTTCACTAGACGGCATACAAAACTTATTCGAAGGACCTCATTTGGTGTCTTCATCGACATGCAGACGTTCACAGTCGACGGGCGACTACTAGCAGACATCATAAGATGTCACAATGAGCGACGAGTTCATTTTCTGCGGAAAGCCAGTTCTATTCAGTGCCAACGAAGTCGCACTCATTCTGGGACTTCCAGCTCATGAGAAGAAGATCGACACGTCCAGCCTATTGTTCAACGGAAGGTTGTTCAGACGATTTGGCCAGGGTTTAGATCTTTGCCAAGAAGGTTTGGAGAAGTTAATATTTCAACTCCGATCATCTAAGGTACAGGAGGATATCGAGGACACCGTCCGACTTTGGATCGCATACATGTTGGCCATGTTTTTGGCTCCAAAGTCTAATCAGAGATGTCCACGGTATCTCATCCAGCACTTGGATGACTTAAGTCAACTGGATAGCATCGACTGGGCTTCGGCATTGAAGGAGTTGATTGTTCTGGCTCCCCCAGAAATAGCTGCTTGCTTGCGTTCCGACGAGCCGGTCCACTCAAAGAATGCAAAAAAAGTTAGGAGGCAACCTACCCTGTTCGGATGCTCGGCAGCACTAGTGGTAAGGATTATTGAGACACATACGTAGTGTTCTTAGTATAATTTTTTTTAATATTACATTATTTAATATCCAAAAAATATCATGTTCAGGCGTGGTTCCTCGAGCATACATCAATGCGAGAACCATCATACTCTGATAAACTGCCCCGGCTGTTGAAGTGGTATGACCATCAAATGAAGATCCAGTCGGTTCGGGTTGCCGACTTGCAGCCTCACGACTTGGTAAGCTAGTACATTGCTCCATGCTCTGACCATAATTTTCAACTTAATGCGTCAATATGTTCACTTAATATTAATTTGTTATCATCTTGCGTTGCAGATGGAGGGAGCTACTGTACCACTGTCAGAAGAGTGCTGGCTTCTCACTCAGCAGAATGTAGCATCCCCTCAACCAACAGATACATGCGCCCCTCAACCAATGGATAGCTGCGCAGGATGTGCCGAGTTGAGGACTGAATTGGAGTGCGTTAAGGATCAACTCGACGATGTCAGGCACCGGCTGTCCATTGCTGAGAGCCTCCTCAGATCACTGCTCAGAAAGGAAAGTAATGCAATAAATGAGGAGGACAAGGGAGATGGGAAAACAGAGAAGGTGCATTCCTTGGAGTTGGTCCTCCGCAAGCCTGGTAATGGAAATAGTGAGGAGAAGAAGATGGAGGAGGACCATTCATCCGAGTGTCCAATTGAGACGGGGAATGCAAAAGCAGAGGAGAAGAGATTGGAGGGGGATTCATTGGATGATAAAACAGAGCATGAGAATGAAAATAAAGATGAGTTCATATCCGATAATAAACTTGGCACCCCTGTGCCAAAGGGTGATAATATGGACATAGAAATCGTTGAGTGCCTTCGCTTGTTAGGAGGGTTAAAAAAGAGCCGAGGAAGCGTAAGGCATCCACGGTCGTCGGAGAATGTTATGAGACAACCCGTCCTAAAAAGTCGGCGAAGACAGTGGGCACGTCAAAGCCCAACACAACGGTCGAAGATGACCAAATAATTATTCAAAATTTTTTGAGCGAACGACTAACCGACGAGATCGTCTACACCAATATGTTTTCTGGCGTTGTAACAAGGAAAAATCTTCAAGATCTCATTAACAATGAAATGATAATAGATGATGTAAGTATATCAAGAAACCTGTTCTAGTTGTTGATTTTAGAATTATATTAATCGGTTTACATTGCATTGGCAGATAATTGATGCCGGCCAGAAGTTTCTGATGCGCAACTGGACAGAGCATCCGGACCGATACCATAAGTGCATATTGCATCAGTTTTCGTATCCGCTCTGTGTCTGACTTCCTCATCACCTGCTCATGAACTCGCTGGAATCTCAGGGGCCTCGATATTTGACAATGTATCGATGAAGATAAGGCCCAATTCCGGTTTCTTTTCACCATAATAAACTCTGATAACTCGCACTGGCATTTGGTTGCTGTCGACATGGAAAGAAAGGTGTTCATGCACCTGAATTCAATGAAACGCAACCCCAAGTACAAGGCCAATGCAAGGAAATGGCATACAATTCTTGGCCACATATTCCATATCTACTGCGATAAGAAGGAAGCGATGACTTGGCCGATGGAAGAGATTTCGGATTGCCCAAGCCAACCGACCGGATCGCTGGATTGCGGCCTATACTGTCTGAGATACATGGAATTCTTGCTCGACGGGACAATCCTGATATGAAGATGGATTTCACGAATGAGGAAGTCAGAGATTACCGGTGACACTTAGCTATGACGATATTGAGAGAGGGCCTGAACAAAAAGATTAGCGACATTGTCGAAAAATGTTCTTAATTTTTTTATTCTTCTTTGAATGAAAATTGAATGTAATTTATTCATATTAACACTGATTAATATTTAATGCAAATGCACAAATTTTATATTGCGAGCAGGGGTGTCCTCGATTTATTCATATGTTTGCCTTCGTAGGTTTTCGCCGTTCGGGTGTCGCCGCGCAAGAGCTAGGGAGTCGTTAGCCAAGAGCTGGAGTGTTGTCGTGCTAAAATCTTCGGTGTCCGTTCGCGAGTACTGGGATGTCGTAGGTTTCCGCCTTTCGGGTGTCGCCGCGCAAGAGCTAGGGAGTCGCTAGCCAAGAGCTAGGGTGTCGTCGCGCTAAAATCTTCAGTGTCCGCTCGCGAGTACTGGGATGTCGTAGGTTTCCGCCTTTCGGGTGTCGCCGCGCAAGAGCTTGGGAGTTGTTAGCCAAGAGCTGGGGTGTTGTCGTGCTAAAATCTTTGGTGTCCGTTCGCGAGTACTGGGATGTTGTAGGTTTCCGCCTTTCGGGTGTCGCTGCGCAAGAGCTAGGGAGTCGTTAGCCAAGAGCTGGGGTGTCATCACGCTAAAATCTTCGGTGTCCGTTCGCGAGTACTAGGATATCGTAGGTTTTCGCCTTTCGGGTTGTCGCCACAAAAGAGCTAGGGAGTCGTTAGCCACGAGCTGGGGTGTCGTCGCGCTAAAATCTTCGGTGTCCATTCGCGAGTACTGGGATGTCTCACGACACCCCTGTGAAATCTTCGGTGTCGTCGCGCAAGAGCTAGGGAGTCGCTAGCCAGGAGCTGGGGTGTCGTCGCGCTAAAATCTTCGGTGTCCGCTCGTGAGTACTGGGATGTTGTATGTTTTCGCCTTTCGGTGTCGCCGCACAAGAGCTAGGGAGTCGTTAGCCAAGAGCTGGGGTGTCGTCGCGCTAAAATCTTCGGTGTCCATTCGTGAGTACTGGGATGTCGTAGGTTTTCGCCTTTCGGGTGTCACCGCGCAAGAGCTAGGGAGTCGTTAGCCAAGATCTAGGGTGTCGTCGCGCTAAAATCTTCGGTGTCAGTTCGCGAGTACTGGGATGTCGTAGGTTTCTGCCTTTCGGGTGTCACCGCGCAAGAGCTAGGAGTAGTTAGCCACGAGCTGGGGTGTCGTCGCGCTAAAATCTTCGATGTCCGTTCGCGAGCACTGGGATGTCTCACGACACCCCTGTGAAATCTTTGGTGTCGTCGCGCAAGAGCTAGGGAGTCGCTAGCCAGGAGCTGGGGTGTCGTCGCGCTAAAATCTTCGGTGTCCGTTTGTGAGTACTGGGATGCCGTAGGTTTTTGCCTTTCGGGTGTCGCCGCGCAAGAGCTAGGGAGTCGTTAGCCAAGAGCTGGGGTGTCGTCGCGCTAAAATCTTCGGTGTCCGTTCACAGTACTGGATGTCATAGGTTTCCGCCTTTCGGGTGTCGCCGCGCAAGAGCTAGGGAGTCGTTAGCCAAGAGCTGGGGTGTCGTCGCGCTAAAATCTTTGGTGTCCGTTCGCGAGTATTGGGACGTCGTAGGTTTCCGCCTTTCGGGTGTCGCTGTGCAAGAGCAAGGGAGTCGTTAGCCACGAGCTGGGGTGTCGTCGCGCTAAAATCTTCGGTGTCCGTTCGCGAGTACTGGGATGTCTCACGACACCCCTGTGAAATCTTCGGTGTCATCGCGCAAGAGCTAGGGAGTCGCTAGCCAGGAGCTGGGGTGTCGTCGTGCTAAAATCTTCGGTGTCCGCTCGCGAGTACTGGGATGTCATAGGTTTCCGCCTTTCGGGTGTCGCCGCGCAAGAGCTAAGGAGTCGTTAGCCAAGAGCTAGGGTGTCGTCGCGCTAAAATCTTCGGTGTCCGTTCGCGAGTACTGGGATGTCGTAGGTTTCCGCCTTTCGGGTGTCGCGCGCAAGAGCTAGGGAGTCGTTAGCCAAGATCTGGGGTGTCGTCGCGCTAAAATCTTCATTGTCCATTCGCGAGTACTGGGATGTCTCATGACACCCTGTGAAATCTTTGGTATCGTCGCGCAAGAGCTAGGGAGTCGTAGCTAGGAGCTGGGGTGTCGTCGCGCTAAAATCTTCGGTGTCCGCTCGCGAGTACTAGGATGTCGTAGGTTTCCGCTTTCGGGTGTCACCGCGCAAGAGCTAGGGAGTCGTTAGCCAAGAGCTGAGGTGTCATCGTGCTAAAATCTTCGGTGTCCGTTCGCGAGTACTGGGATGTCATAGGTTTCCGCCTTTCGGGTGTCGCCGCGCAAGAGCTAGGGAGTCGTTAGCCAAGAGCTGGGGTGTCATCGTGCTAAAATCTTCGGTATCCGTTCGGGAGTACTGGGATGTCGTAGGTTTCCGCCTTTCAGGTGTTGCCGCGCAAGAGCTAGGGAGTCGTTAGCCACGAGCTGGGGTGTCGTCGCGCTAAAATCTTCGGTGTCGTTCGCGAGTACTGGGATGTCGTAGGTTTTCGCCTTTCGGGTGTCACCGCGCAAGAGCTAGGGAGTCGTTAGACAAGAGCTGGGGTGTCATCGCGCTAAAATCTTCGGTGTCCGTTCGCGAGTACTGGGATGTCGTAGGTTTCCGCCTTTTGGGTGTCGTCGCGCAAGAGCTAGGGAGTCGCTAGCCAGGAGCTGGGGTGTCGTCGCGCTAAAATCTTCGGTGTCCGCTCGTGAGTACTGGGATGTCTTAGGTTTCCACCTTTCGGGTGTCACCGCGCAAGAGCTAGGGAGTCGTTAGCCAAGAGCTGAGGTGTCATCGCGCTAAAATCTTTGGTGTCCGTTCGCGAGTACTGGGATGTCGTAGGTTTCCGCCTTTCGGGTGTCGCCGCGCAAGAGCTAGGGAGTCGTTAGCCACGAGCTGGGTGTCGTCGCGCTAAAATCTTTGGTGTCCGTTAGTGAGTACTAGGATGTCTCACGACACCCCTGTGAAATCTTCGGTGTCGTCGCGCAAGAGCTAGGGAGTCGCTAGCCAGGAGCTGGGGTGTCGTCGCGCTAAAATCTTCAGTGTCCGTTCGCGAGTACTGGGATGTCGTAGGTTTCCACCTTTCGGGTGTCTCCGCGCAGAGCTAGGGAGTTGTTAGCCAAGTGCTGGGTGTCGTCGCGCTAAAAGCATTCATTTTACTGAAATAGACACCCTATTTTGAAAGCACTTCATTTGCGACCAAGATACCCTAGTTCAAAAGTTACGACACCCGTGTTTTATATATGCTCCTGTGTAAGTTGACTCAATACATAAGCATCAAATTCGTCCATCAAAGCTTCGGAATGTGGTACAATTCTCTCCAGGTCTCTTCGGTATTAATTGCCTGCAAATAAGTCTGGCTGATGCTTGAAGCAGCTCTTTCCTTGACCTGATTTTTCCTTGATCTTTTTGACTTCTTCTCGACTCCACTCTTTAATCTGTTCTTCTCGGGCGACCTTTCATCCTAATTTGTTCAGGATCTTGAATTACAAGCTCTGTAC
>UESW01003985.1:1088021-1109079 GCA_900491605.1 Calamus simplicifolius | reverse complement strand
AATAGTCATGGAATGTTTGGCATGTCAGACCAAATAACATATATATGTTCGGGCTGATCAGGTCGGTCTGATCAGGCCGAACATGTATTGAAGGGAATGAGGGGTGAGGAAACTAAAACGGTGAGGAAAAAGGGGGGGTGATTGAGGGTGGAGTGTTGAGAGAAATTTTAAAAGGTATAAAAGTCATTGCACAATGGGGTAAATTATATATTTTATTTTTTTAAGTGTGGATATAGAGAGTAATTTTTGTGGTATATATAGAAATTCCCCAAAGATAAGGATCTTCGTATAATAGCTTATTGATTTTTTTATTATATTTTAATTGAAATACATGCCACTCACTCATGATAATATTAAAGGAAAAATTAGTAGAAGACCATCTCAAGTTAAGATAAGCTCTATTTGAAAGTTCTCTTGTTCAAAAGTTTTTCAATTAAATATTTTAAGTGTATTAAATATTATAATAAATTTTCAACATAATTATGTCACCATAGCCATGAGAGATTAGAAGAAGAGAGAGCACTAAGAAGGATATGTAAAGAATTAGAGTTAAGGATATTTTGATCCTAATCTTATCGTGTGACCATCATATGATGCATTGCATCCTGATGATGCACGATCACTGGTAACAAACGTCAGAGGGCTCCATGAAGTTGTTGATGAAGCTTTTCATTCGAAGAGAGACCTACAAGAAGTCCTGGGGCCATAGTTTATTTCGGTGGGGACCCTTCAACGAGCAAGTCAACGACCGGAGTCACAGCCATAAGCTTAAGAAAGCTAGTAAGGGAAAGGCCCAGAGATTGGGATGTTCTCTGGATGTTTTGAGTGTGCTAAGTGTGTCTCACCTTGCTCGGGATCCCTCTTACCCTTTTATGAACCTTTGGTTTTCATTTGGGGATTAGCCACATGGAATTCTGTGGAGAAGAATGTATGCTAAACTCATGATTATTACGTAAGTTTGGAGACAGTTGGTGGGCCTGGTCCCATTAGGCGCGTGGGTCAGGTGGTTGGTTGGCCTGGTCCCATCGAGCGCGTGGGTTAGGGGGTTGGTGGGTCTGATCCTATCGGCCGCACAGGTCAGATGGTTGGTGGGCCACATAAGCATCGCAGTTCACTCAGGAGCTGATGCGGAGGCTAGTGTCGTAGTCAGCACTGAGGCCGGCTCTGGAAAGGGCGGGCTGCAAGGGCCGACTTGCTGAGGAGGGGCCGCTGAGGCAACTTTGGAGAAGCGGAGGCTACTGAAGAGCGGGGCCACTTTGAAGATGAGGTAATGCATGTCGTAGCGCAACGATTAAAACACCTTAATTTCACTAATAAATAGCGAGAGTAAGGGATCGATCTACATGGACTTTAGTGGTTATTTTGAATTAAAATTATGCAATTAGGAATTTAAATAAACAAATAATGAGAATAATTAAGATATGATCTATCTTATGAGTACGGCCCGTACCCGTAGATCATGGCCCATCCCTTTTAGAATAGAACCAGTCAAAATTATTTTCACTTAAAAGAATTTACTAAGAAAAAATAAAATAAATATTTTATTGTAAAGCATTCGAATACATAAAAATTAAAACTAAAAAAATAAATCTTCTTCCCTGACATCAAAAAGGTAACAGCATCAAGAAGTATCTTTGAATCTGCTTCCAGACTGAACTCCCCAAGAACTCTGAACCGAGGGAACGTCTTTCTGCCTCTCCTTCTTTCTCTGTTCGGGGTTTTTCTCACATCTTGCCCAGCCAGAGCTATTTATAGATGCTCATATGCGGAGAGGACGCGAAGAGAACGCGAAGAAATCACGGAGATGTTGTGCCTATCCGTTTCCATACCAGACGCGGCTTCCTAACTATTTCAGATCTGATTCGAAGCCAAATGAATGCGGACGATTTTTTGCTTGATCCATTAACGCGGAGGAGATGTGGAGAAATCATGAACGTCCATTTCTGCTCAGTTTCTTTGCGTGTTTCACGAATACGGAGAGATTGCACTAATTTTCTTTCAAATTTGAATTCTTTCCCGATTTGGCATCTGAACGAAACATGAAGAGATTTCGGAGAGATAACGGATGATTCTCCTTCTAATTTGAAAGTCTTCGATCCAATTTATTCCATGATTGGTTGGTGGAGTGATGGGATGGAAAGGGAAAAAAATCGGAAGAAAAAATGAATATGTGAAATCTGGCAATTGGTTTACCGAGTTTACTTTGAAATGCATGCAGATAAAGATAAATCTTTGTAAATTTAATTTTGAGCTCATTTTAAGTCCGATTTGAGTGCCGTTTGCGTCGTTGGACTCCTAAAATCGAGCTCTTTAAGTTGATAAAGTTTTACCTAAAATATATAAAATATTAAATATTAAATAATAAAAGGTACTTTGACTTATTAATTAATAGGTTTATGATGATTATTTGTGCATTTATCACTCCCCCCAACTTGAATTTTACTCATCCTCGAGTAAATAAAGAATCTAGAAATATATACCAAGATAGTTCAAGAATTGATAGTTATCTTACAATTCTAAAATCAAAAGATTTTCGGTTAGATCATAAGAAGGTGCTTCATTGGATTATCAAGTTTATCCATTTAGTGATAGAGTGCAGCCCATAAGAATTTATAGAAGTTTCCTTCACCAACTTTTACTTCTCTGTTTAAGTTCTCTAACTTAATTTGGATTGGGTGTGTGTCTTTTTGTAATTTAGTCTCTTTATTTATTTATTTATGTAAAGTTAGTGCAATGTCCTAACCCCTTGCTTTCTAATTGACCCTTGTAGTGAGCTTTAGGCCAATGGCTCCCAAACCAGTTGGTTTTAGGGCATTAGGTGTAAAACACCCCTCGGACTTATTGACTCGAGTCAAAAAGGCTTAAGGTAGGGCTGACTTTACTTAGGTTCTTTCACATTCTCACTTACGCGAACAACATCACTTGCTTAGGTAACGGGGCCCGGTTACTTAGTGAAAGATGCTAAGACCTAATTTATTAACTTTAAAATAGACTTTTTTTTTCTTTTTTTTTTTTTTTTCTTTGAATGACATTTTCACCCATACCCTTATTAAGTAGATTGTATTTAAGATCAATGGTTAGGAGGGTCTGAAATTATTCTAAAAATTTTTGTGGGCTAAACTCTATCTTTTATTAGGTTTTTTTAATAATTTGTTCATCAGTATCTCTAAAATAATCTAACCGTTAATCATTCATTAATGATTAGAATGCTTGATTAACTTCAAATCGAGACAAAATTTGGTACACAAATACTGATTATAGTTTTACTCGAGGATTTACTTATTCTACCCTCCAACTTAATTTCCATTATCTTTAATGGAAGAAAAATTAATTTCAAGGAAAGATACTACCTGGTCGAGTATTTGAAGGTTGAAGGTTTCATTGTTGCCATTTTCTTTCGATTTACTTCCGTTGCTCTTCTCTGGTCATACTAAGAAAATAGAAAGTTAAAAATAACTAATAAATTGGGTTGCCTCCCAAGAGCGCTAAGTTTAAAGTCTTCAGCCAGACAATGCTACTCATTATGATAGTGTTGGGTTCACAAGATCAATTGATTCAACAACTTCTTCATCATTAATTTCTTCTATATATGGTTTCAAGCATTGACCGTTTACCTTAAAAATATTCCCTTGCTTAGGATCTTTGAGTTCTATCGCCCATGGGGAAATACTTGAGTTACTATAAAAGGTCCATTCCATCGTGAATGAAGTTTTTCAGGGAAAAGATGTAATCTTGAATTGTAAAGCCATACTTTTTGATTTGGTTCAAAAGTTTTTCTATTAATAAATTTGTCATGATATGCTTTGGTTCGTTCTTTATAAATTTTTGAGCTCTTATATGCGTCATTTCGTAGCTCTTCTAACTCATTCAATTGAAGTTTTCTAGTAACACATGCCTTTTTCATATTATAATTAAATTGCTTGATGGTCCAAAATGCACGGTGTTCCAATTCTATAGGTAAATGGCAGGCCTTTCCAAATACGAGCCGGTAAGGAGACATTCCTATGGGAGTTTTAAATGCAGTACGATAAGCCCATAATGCGTCATCCAAACGTTCTGACCAATCTTTCATATCGGGTCTCACAGTTTTCTTAAGAATATGTTTAATTTCTCTATTTGATATTTTAACTTGGCTACTAGTTTGGGGATGATAAGGTGTAGCTACCTTATGAGTAATTCCATATTTGTTCATTAATCCTTCAAAGTGTCTATTCGTGAAATGTGTACCCCCATCACTAATTATAGCCTTTGGGCATCCAAAATGACTAAGGATGTTACGCTGAATAAACTTGATTACAACTTTATGGTCATTGGTTCGAGTTGCCATGCTTCAATCCATTTTGACACATAATCAACTGCCACTAGAATGTATTTGAATCCGAAAAAGGAAGGAAATGGACCCATAAATTAATACCCCATACATCAAAAATTTTTACAACCAAGAGAGGGTTTAGGGGCATCATATCTTTTTAGAAATATTTCCTGTTTGTTGACATTGAAGATAATTACTACCAAATTCGTGTGCATCTTTAAAAAGGTGCATCTTATAGAAATCCACTTTGTAGTACCTTTGCTGCAATTTTTCTTCCACTAAAATGTCCCCCACAGGCAAGAGAATGACAAAAGTTAAGTATGCTTTTGAATTCGCTCTCTGGGATACATCGCCTAATCACCTGATCCGAACAGTACTTAAATAATTCAGGGTCTTTCTAAAAGTAATATTTGATTTGTGAGAAAAATCTATCTTTTTCTTGTTTTGTCCAATGGGAAGGTACTTTTCCTATTGCCAAATAATTCATAATGTAGGCAAACTAGGGAAGATTGCTATGAGAAATTGAGAACAGTTGCTCATCAGGAAACTTATCTCTGATTATTTCTTTGTTATATTAATTCTAGAGATATGATCTGCTACCATATTTTCGGAACCTTTTTATCTAAGCTTTCTAAGTCAAATTCCTGTAGTAGAAGGATCCATCTAATCAATCTAGTTTTGTATCCTTTTTTGATAACAAATGCCTTAATGCTGCATGATTAGAGTAAACTAAGACCTTAGACCCTAACAGATATGATCTAAATTTTTTTAGGGCAAACATGACTGCTAGTAATTCTTTTTCAGTGGTAGTATAGTTTATTTGTGCATCTGAAAGAGTTTTGCTAGCATAATAAATTACATGGGGTTTTCGATTGAGTTTCTATCCTAAACTGCCCCTACAGCATAATCAGAAGCATCACACATGATTTCGAAAGGTATGGTCCAATATGGTGGCTTGATAATTGGTGCAGTGGTCAAAGCAGTTCGCAAGATGTTATAGGCTATTAGACAATCTTCATCAAAATTAAAAGAACTATCTTTGGCCAGCAAATTACACAAGGGTCGAGAAATTTTACTGAAATCCTTGATGAAGCGTCTCTAAAAACCAGCATGGCCAAGGAAAGATTATACTTGTTTAACTGAGGTTGGGGGTGGTAGATTGGAGATCAATTCAACCTTGACTTTATCAACCTCAATTCCTTTCTTTGAAACAATGTGTCTGAGCACAATTCCCTCACGAACCACAAAATGGCTCTTCTCCCAACTTAGGACTAAATTCATTTCATACATCGTTTCAGTACCTTAGTCAAGTTCTCAAGGTAGCTATCAAATGAAGCATCAAAAACTAAAAAATCATCCATAAATATTTCAAAAATTGACCAATCATATCAAAAAATATGGCCAACATACATCATTGAAAAGTGGCTGGTGCATTACAAAGACCAAAAGGCATGCATCTAAAGGCAAATATTCCAAAGGGATAGGTGAAGGTGGTCTTTTCTTGATCTGTAGGAAATACTGGGACCTAATTATATCCTGAATATCCATCTAAGAAATAAAAGAAACTTTGTCCCGCTAGCCGTTCCAGAATTTGGCCGATAAAAGGCAAAGGGAAGTGGTCTTTCCTAGTTACGGCATTCAACTTTCGATAATCTATACACACTCTCCAACTAGTTGATGTGCGAGTAGGAATTGATTCATCCTTTTCATTTTCAATCATGGTAATACCCGACTTTTTAGGTACTACTTGGATTGGACTAACCCATTGACTATCCAAAATTGGATAAATAATACCAGCATCAAGCCATTTTACTACTTCTTTCTTAACAACATCCATCATGTTCGGATTTAGCCTCCGTTGCATGTCTCTATGTGGTTTGGCTTTAATTTCACTATGAATGTGGTGCATGCAAACGGAAGGGTCAATTCCTTAAGATTAGCTATTGTCCATCCAATTGCCTCTTTATGTTTTTTAAGTACATCTACCAATTTATCTTCCTGCTCAGAGGTTAGGGTAGATGCAATGATTACCGGAAGGGTATCATTGGGTCCAAGGAACAAATATTTTAAGTCAGTAGGAAGAGATTTCAATTCTGGTTTGGGTGGTTCTTCTAAGGATGGTATTAAAGGGCTTGGTTTAGTTGGAAGTGGTTCATATTTTATAGTCCAAGGAGGGATGGTATCTAACTTAGGTGGTTCTAATAACAGGTTGGTGTACTCATCAATATCAAAGTCATCTATTCCAAAATGTGTAAGACATGTTCATAAAGGATCCGATCAAGCAAACTTTGAAATTTCTTATCCATAACTTCTTCGATCATGTTTACTTCATTTAAATCATACACAGGTGGTCCTTGGAAAGTATTAAAACATTTAATCTCATCTTCTTATTTCTAAAAGATACATCCATCACACCTGTTCTACAATTTATACATGCATTAGCAGTAGCCAAAAAAGGTCTTCCAAGAATGATGGGAATTTGGTTAGGATTACCACTAGATTCCATATCTAACACAAGGAAGTCGATAGGAAAATAAAATTCATCTACCTTCACTAATACATCTTCCAATATTCCACGAGGTACTTTGACTGATCTATCTGCCAATTGTAGTGTTATCATCGTGGGTTTTAACTCTCCAAATCCAATAACTCATACACTGAACTTGGAAGAAGGTTTATACTCGCACCCAAATCTAGTAATGCTTTTTTATTGTGAAGTTCCCTATTACACATGATATAATCGGGGTACAGGATCTTTTAGTTTGGGTGGAGTTATTTGCTGAACAACTGAGCTGACTTGCTCAGTCAACTGGATCTTTTTTGGTATTTTTGTCTTGGCTTTCCATTTTTGTGTGCATAGATCCTTCAGAAATTTTTCATAAGCTAGAACTTGCTTGATAGCATCGAGAAGAGGTAAGTTTATTTGACTTGCTTAAATAACTCAAGCATTTTATTCATTTTTATTCTTCTTGTCCAAAGATAAAGGAGATTCTAAGCATTAGGGAATGGGGCTTTAGGTGTGATTGCTTGATCATTGCATTTCTTTTCTTCTTCATTTCTTCTCTTTTCCGATTCAGCCACTTCTAATTTTGGGTTGGTTCTGGTGGGTTCAACGTTCTTCCACTTCTTAGAGTCATGACAGATTTAGCATGTTCTGAGAATTTGTCAGGACTATTGGAACCTTCAGCCATGAATTGTCCTTTTGGATTATCGATAGGCTGACTAGGTAACTTACCCTCCTCCCTTCTACTGAATGCTGTGGCTAATTGACTTATCTGAGTTTCTAGTTTGCAATAGATTGTGTGTGGGAGTGAAGGATTTGTATTCATTTCTAGCCCTTTAATGCTTGTAACACCTTGTCTTCGAAAGTAGGATGATTATTCGGTGGAGGTTGTGGGATGTTTGGGATTGTAAATATGGCATGCTTTTAAAATTGGTTTCTTGATTATTAGGTCTGATTGATGATGAATTGGTTATAGGTTGAGGTTTCCAAGAAAAATTTGGGATTTCGCCAGCCAGGATTGTAAGTATTCGCATATGGATCATTTCCTATTCTAGGAGCCAATCGGGTTTGGGCTGGTGGGCTTGCTCTTGAACAAGCTCAGGAAATTGGTATGCAGTTGGACATTCACCTGTAGAATGAGTCGGACTTGAGCAGATTATACAAACATCATGATTTTGAATAGATGAGGAAGAGGTGTTTCCAACTTGTAGAATTCGGTCAAGTTTCTGGGACAGTTCATCTACCTTAGTATAGATATATAGAATGACCTATTTCATATTTCCACCTCTTTTAGGTTCTACGGGAGTGTCGATACGAGCGACTGACATGTGATGTAATGAATTCTCACTCAATGTCTCAAAGAGTTGCCAAGCTTCATGTTCATTCTTTAACATAAATGTCCCACCACATGAAGCATCAACCATTTACCGGTACTTTTTGATAGTCCATCATAAAAACATTGAACTAACTGTCATTTCGGTATGGCATGATGCAGACATTTTTTAATCAATTCTTTTAATCTCTCCCATGTCTCATGAAACATCTCGCTATTAGTCTGAGAAAAACTTGTTATGGCTTTTCTAATTTGATTCATTTTTCCTATAGGAAAGTATTTCTTAAGAAACTCTCTCTAAAGATGCTCCCAAGTTAAAATTGTTAGTATCTATACTAATGAATTTAACCAATATTTGGCTTTGTCCTTAAGAGAGAATGGGAACAACTTAAGTCTAAGAGCATCGTCAGAAAAATTTTGAATTTTTACGGTCGAACAAATTTCCAAGAATTCATCTAAGTGTTTGTATGGATCCTCATTTGTAAGTCCATAAAATGAAGGTAACATTTGAATCACACTTGACTTGATCTCATATTGAGTGGCTTCCACTGAGGCACTTGAATGCACGGAGAGTAGGTATACTTTGAGGGTGAAATATTCTTTTAAATGTCATGGTGGATCATTTTCGTTATTAGGGTCCATAATTCTAAGTTTGTTTGCTCTAAATTCTCTCTATTTCAGGATCTAGGGGTATGAGATTAGGTTATAACGATCGGCGACCAAGCATACACCCTATCGATTCAAAAGTAATTTTTTTTTAAATGTAATAGAAGAAAAAGAAGATAATTCTAAAAGAAGTATCCTAAGAGATTCCTAGAACTAAGAGGAATGAAGACTAATTTAATTAGGATTTAATAATTATTAGCAATCAAGTTAACAAAGATTAAACTCTCTACCCTAGGCTTAACCTAAATCTAGACAGCTCCTAACTTCCAAGACCGCTTGGAGCCCTCCAAGTCAAAAATTAGCTGATCAACTAGCCAGTTAAGAATAAGGTCAGTGGGGGTCCCCCCGTTGCTTACTAGGTAAGGACGAACCAATTAAGTAACCACTTTCCTTTCCTTTTCTAGACACCAGTTAAGGAGTTAATCTCGACCCGGTCCAACTCTTTTGGGTGCCTTGTCCTATTAGGCTTGGGTTAATGCAAAATGAAGAATGTGGTTTATGGGCCAAGGAAGGGTGATCAACTCCCCACCTTATCTTGATTAGGGGTTTGTGCCCTTAAAATTAATTAAAATGCTATGCAACAAGCAGATGTCAAGGTCTTGAAAAAATTAATCTACTTACTTTTTTTTCTTTTTTTTTCTTTGAATGACATTTCACCCATACCCTTATTAAGTAGATTGTATACTAAGATCAGTGGTCAGGAGGGTCTAAAATTATTCTAAAAATTTTTATGGGCTAAACTCTATCTTTATTAGGTTTCCTTAATAATTTGTTCATAAGTATCTCTAAAATAATCTAACCGTTAATCGTTCAATTGATGATTAGAATGCTTGATTAACTTCAAATCGAGACAAAATTTGGTACACAAATACTGATTATAGTAAACCCTAATAAATATGAGATGTTAATAAAAATATTTTAAGTTTCTAGACAATAAATTTATCTAAGTCAATCTAAAAAAAATAAATAATTTTTTAATTTTTAATTTTTTAATTATTTATTTTTTTTAAAAAAATTAATTTTGTTTTATGAAAAGTGTCTTAGGGTTTTCTTAAGTTTCTTTTTTTAAAGTTACGTTAATTAAAAAAAGTTGATTAGGTTAAAAGTGGGTTTGTGATCAGAAGGAAAATAATTTTTTATGTTAAAAAGAAAATAAGAAAATTTAATAATTAAGGTAAATAAGAATAAAATCAATAAAAAATTCATGATAATTTTTTTAAAATTTTAAATTTTAAATTTTTTTAAAAAAATTTTAAATAACTGCAGTTAAGTCCCCGACAATGACGCCAAAAATCTGATGCGTGTCGTAGCACAATGATTAAAACACCTTAATTTTATAATAGATAGCGAGAGTAAGGGATCGAATTCACATGGACTTTAGTGGTTATCTTGAATTAAAATTATGCAATTAGGAATTTAAATAAATAGATAATGATAATAATTAAGATATGATCTATCTTATGAGAGCACGGCCCGTACCCGTAGATCACGGCCCATCCCTTTTAAGAATAAACCAGTCAAAATTATTTTCACTTAAAAGAATTTACTAAGAACTAAACATAAATAAATATTTTATTGTAAAGCATCCGAATACATAAAAACTAAAACTAAAAAAAATAAATCTTCTTTCCTAACATCAAGAAGGCAACAGCATCAAGAAAGCATCTTTGAATCTCCTTCCAGACTAAATTTCCCAAGAACTCTGAACCGAGTGAACGTCTTCCTGCCTCTCCTTCTTTCTCTGTTCGGGGTTTTTCTCACATCTTGCCTAGCCAGAGCTATTATAGATGCTCATATGCGGAGAGGACGCGAAGATAACGCGAAGAAATCACGGAGAGGTCGTGCCTATCCGTTTCCATACCAGACGCGGCTTCCTAACTGTTTCAGATCTGATTCGAAGCCAAATAAATGCGAACGATTTGTTTGCTTGATCCATCGTAGAGGAGACGCGGAGAAATCATGAACGTCCATATCTGCTCGGTTTCTTTGCTTGTTTCACGAATACGGAGAGATTGCGCTAATTTTCTTTCAAATTTGAATTCTTTCCCGATTTGGCATCTGAATGAAACATGAAGATATTTCAGAGAGATAACGGACAATTCAACGAATGTGTGAAATCTGCGATGAAATCGGCATTGGTTTACCGAGTTTGCTTTAAGATGCGTGTAGATAAAGATAAATCCTTGTAAATTTAATTTCGAGCTCATTTTAAGTCCGATTTGAGTGCCGTTTGCATCGTTGGACTCCTAAAATCAAGCTCTTTAAGTTGATAAGGTTTTAACTAAAATATTATATAAAATATTTAAATATTAAATAATAATACTTTGACTTATTAATTAATAGGTTTGTGATGATTATTTATGTGTTACCAGAAGGGGCCGCTGAGGCCGCCTTGGAGAAGCGGTGGCTGCTGAAGAGCAGGACCGCTTTGGAGAGAAGGGGCAGCCGAGGCTGCCATGAAGAAGCGGGGGCCGCTGAAGAGTGGGGCCACCTTGGAAAGAAGGGGCCTAAAATCAAGCTCTTTAAGTTGATAAGGTTTTAACTAAAATATATAAAATATTTAAATATTAAATAATAATATGTACTTTGACTTATTAATTAATAGGTTTATGATGATTATTTATGTGTTTACCAGAAGGGCCGCTGAGGCCGCCTTGGAGAAGCGGTGGCTGCTGAAGAGCAGGACCGCTTTGGAGAGAAGGGGCAGCCGAGGCTGCCATGAAGAAGCGGGGGCCGCTGAAGAGTGGGGCCGCTTTGGAAAAAAGGGACCGTTGAGGCCGTCTTGGAGAAGCAGGGGCCACAGAAGAGCGGGGCTTCTTTGGAGAGGAGGGGCCGCCGAGGTCGTCTTAAAAAGCGAAGGCTGCTGAAGAGCAGGGCCACTTTGAGGAGGATAGGCCACTGAAGCTGCCTTGGAGAAGCAGGGACCGCTAAAGAGCATGGCCGCTTTGAAGAGGAGGGGCCACCGAGGCCGCCATGGAGAAGTGGGGGTCGCTGAAGAGCGGGGCCGCTTTGGAAAGGAGGGGCCGCCAAGGCCGCCTTAGAGAGATGGAGCCATCTTGATTTTTGTCATCAGTTAGTCCTGCCGTTAGCGCTTACATGGCGCCACTGGCCACATCAGATGCCCCTCCGCTTCTGGGCTTAAGTGGCCATGTGTTCGCTGACTCTTGAGCGAAAGGAGTACAAAAATTTGTCATGATTTCTGGTTTTGCATGCCATTAATTTTTGGAGGCGGGCGTGCCTCTCCAAGGCGATGTCACTTCGAAGTTAGGGAGAAGCACAGAAAGTGAAGTCGATGTCAGGTGTGTCGAGGGAATATCTCTTGAGGGATGAGAAAGTTAGGTGCTATCATTAAGCCACCACTCCCCATGTCTTATCATTGGCCGTGGATCCCGTTCCCTATGTGGTACTGAGGCACCATATCTCAGGCGAAGGAGGAGTTATCGACTATCGGAGGTTGTCTTCAATCGCAGTCGGCCGCATGGTAGTATCTCGGGCGGGACGATTCAAAAATTCTGTATAAAATCGCCTCACTCGTCCAAGCCAGCCCTTTATGCTTTCGTCATCCTTGTCATCTTCCTCCCAAAGTCTTGGGGGCACCTCCACATCAGACCGAGTGGTATCCCATTAGTCGCATATCTATTGAGCTCCTTTAGAATCGCCTTGAGGGTTTGTGTACCAACCCGAAGGGCGACTCAAACGGAAACAGAGCTATCAAGATCTTGAACCGCCTTGAGGGTGCCTCCATGCTGGACCAAGTAGTGTCCCATTAGCCACGTATCAGCCGAGCTCCTTTAGAACTACCTTGGAGGTTTATGTGCCGACCCGAGGGGCGACTCGAATGGAAACGAAACTGTTAGGATCTTGAACCGCCTCGGGGGCACCTCCATGCCGGACCGAGTGGTGTCCCATTAGTCGCCTATCTGCCGAACTCCTTTAGACTTCAGGTCCTCAGCTTTAGAGGTGAATCAGACATGATATCTAGGAATTCCTTTTATTATTATTAGCTGAAGGAATACATCATTGATAATATCAGAGGAGGTTATCCGTGTTCTAGGTACGTGGGATGGGTCATCCGTTGAGTTCTTCGATCCGGTATGCTCCTCGGTGAAGTACCTCGATGACCCGATAGGACTCCTCCCAGTTTGAAGATAATTTTTCCTTCTCCGTTGGTTTGGACACCTTGGCCTTTCTAAGGACTAGATCTCTGGGGTGAAACGTCTTGGGACGGACCCCGGCGTTGTAATACTTGGTCGCTCGTTGATGGAATGTGGCCATTTTGAGCTGCGCCCAATCGCGTGCTTCGTCAATAAAGTCGAGGTTGACTCTCAACTGCATAGAGTTGTCCTTCTCATTGTACGACTCCACTTAGAGGCTTGGAAGGCCGATCTCGATGGAGATGACTACCTCGGATCCAAAGACGAGGCTAAAGGGGGTCTCTCCCATTGGGGCCCGCGTAGTTGTGTGATATGCCCAAGCACGCTTGGGAGTTCTTCCACCCATCTGCCTTTAGACCTATCCAACCGGATTCTAAGCCCTCAAAGGATGGTCCGATTCATGACCTCGGCCTTTCCGTTGGTCTATGAATAGCCGACCGAGGTGAACCAATGGCAAATGTTTAGTTCGACGCAGAATGTCTTGAATGTGGCGTTGTTGAACTGTCGGTCATTATCGTTGATGATGGTGTGGGGTAGCCTGAAACGACATATAATGGACCTCTAGAAGAAATATTTGACTTTGCTCTCATGATCTTAGCCAGCCCCTCGACTTCAACCCACTTGGTGAAGTAGTCGATGGCAACAAGTAAGAATTTTCGCTGACCTGAGGCCAAGAGAAATGGTCCGAGGATGTCCATTCTCCATGAGCGAAGGGCCATGAGGCTGAGAGCGGACTCAGCGTGGCAGTTGGCTGTCGTTGGATGTTAGCATACCATTGGCATCGTTGCACTTCTAGACTAACTCGGTGGCGTCCTCCCTTATGATGAGCCAATAATATCCTTGGAGAAGAGCCTTCTATGCTAGTGATCTGCCCCTCGGTGGTCCCCGCATATGCCTCCATGTATCTCTCTGAGGATGTAGTCGGCGTCTGTAGGACCGACATACTTGAGAAGGGGGTAGGAGAATGACCTTTTATATAGCCGTCCATCCATCAAAGTGAATTTAGAGGCTCTCCATTTGAGCAGTAAGGCCTCCTCACGATTAGCGGGGAGGGTGCCGTCGGTGAGGTAGCGGATGTAGGCATCCATCCATGTCGGCTCATGTGCGACTGACAAGACTTCTTCTTTATATTCAATGGTAGGCCTTTCCAAGTGCTTGATGTAAGTGCTCCTTAGGATGTTGTCCACCGAGGTGGCCAGATGGGAAAGGGCATCTGCCTTGGCATTTTCGTTCCTGAGGATGTAATTGATACTGAAATATATTAGCGAGGAGATCATAAGTCGAACCTTCTCCAAGTATCGTGCCCTGACGGGATCCCGCTCCTTATACTCTTCATTGATTTGTCCGAAGATGAGCTGGGAGTCGGTGAAGGCTCTGAGATGCTTCACCTCGAGTTCCTGGGCGAGTCTCATCCCGGCCAACACGCTTCGTACTCATCTTGGTTGTTTGTAACTTTGAAGAGGAATCGAAGGGCGTACTCCACCTTCTCGCCTTCTGAACCCGTAAGGATGAGACCGGCTCCACTCCCTTGGGAGTTTGAGGCATCGTCCACATGGAGGATATGGACTTCCCCCACATCCTCGAGCTCAGCATCTGGTTGCATTAGTGGAGGTTCTTCTACCTATTCCTCGGTCCAAGTACACTCGACTAAGAAGTCAGCCAAGACTTGGGACTTCAGAGCTGGCCTTGCTTGGAATGAGAGGTCAAACTCTCCTAACTTGATCGCCCATTTGGCCAACTGGTCCGAGGTGTCAGGACAGGCTAGAATAGCTTTGAGAAGTTGGTCCATGAGCACCATGATGGGGTGAGCTTGGAATATGGCCTAAGGCGCTAAGCGGAGATGATTAGGGCAAAAATAATTTTCTCTATTTTGGAGTACTTGACCTCGGCGTCATGTAGTACTTTGCTCACATAGTAGACAGGCTTCTAAGTTTCGTCGGTGTCAAGGCATACGAGGATGGAGCTGATGGCCTCCGAGGAGGCGGCAAGGTAGAGGAAAAGGCTCTCCCTATCCTTTGGCTTCGATAGCAGTGGCGGGATAGATAGGAATGCCTTCAGCTCTTCAAAGGCTCTTTGGAAACCTTCCCTCCATTTGAACTCATTCACCTTGTGCAGGGCCTTGAAGAAAGGCAGACATCTCTCAACCGACTTGGAGAGGAAACGGCTCATGGCCGCCACCCTCCTGGTGAGCCGCTGCACTTCTTTCTTCTTAGCCGATGGTCTCATGTCAAGGATGGCATTGATCTTCTCTGGGTTTGCTTCGATCCCGCGCTACACCATCATGAAGCCTAGGAACTTCCCTGTCGTGACCCTGAAAGTGCACTTTCATGGGTTTAGATTCACTTGGTAGTGGCGAAGATTATTGAAGGTCTCTTCTAGGTCAGAGACATGATCAGAGGTATGGATGCTCTTTGTCAGCATGTCATCCACGTATACCTCCATGTTCTGTTCTAGTTGGTCTTTGAAGACCTTATTCATCAGTCTCTGGTAAGTTGCTCCTACATTTTTAAGGTCGAAAGGCATTACCTTATAGTAGTAGATGCCCTTCTTTGTCACGAAAGAGGTATGATCTTCATCCTTCGGGTCCATTTTTATTTAGTTGTACCTAGAGAAAGCATCCATAAGGCTGAGGAGCTTGTGATCGGACGTGGAATCCACCATCTGATCAATCCGAGGCAATGGGAAGCTATCCTTTGGGTATGCCTTGTTGAGGTCGATGAAGTCGATGCAGATCCTTTAGCTTCTTTTGGCATTGCGGACCATCACTACGTTGGTCAACCAATCTGGGTAGTGTGCTTTCCGGATGTGGCCGGCGGCGAGTAGCTTGCTGACTTCTTCGTCAATAATTTTTTGTCGCTCAAAGGCAAAACTTTTCTTTCTTTAGTGGATTGGGTGATGCTTTGGGTGGATGTTGAGCTTGTGGGTGATCACCTCTGACGGGATGTCGGGCATGTCCGATGCTGACCAGGCGAAGATATCCGAATTGGCTCGCAAGAAAGCCAAAAGATGATCCCTATCCTCCATAGGAAGAAGCTCACCAACCAGCACCATCCTTGTTGGGTCGTCTCCTAGTGGAAAAGTCAACAGTCGCTTAGCCGGCTGTCCTCCTTTGCCGGGCTCCCTAGGATCAGGTGCTCCCGGGGCTGATGCGACCGCTACTTCTTGAGGACTCGAAGCCGTATGATAGCATGGCAGGACCGGACCAGTTTTCTCCTGCATCTCGCCGATCCCGTTACTAGTTGGGAATCTGATGAGAATTGCTTGGTGGAGATAACCGCATCGAGGAGGTTCAGGTCGGGTTGGCCGAGGATGGCGTTTATGCAAAGTTGTCAATTTCGTTTCGTTTCGATCGTTTCGGCCGAGACATTTCGTTCCAGTAGCTTATCCAAAAAGATATGCACTATGTTTCATTTCGAAAATTTTTTCGATAATTTCGGTGCGTTTCGGCGTATTTCGGCCGTTTTCGATCGTTTCGGCTGTTTCGGCAAAATATGTTTCAGAAACCAATTTATGAATTATTAAACCTTTCAGAACTATTTTAATATATATATATATATATATATATATATATATATATATATAATATCAAAAAAAAATCCTAGTTATCCTATCCCCACGACCGCATCTCTTAAAAACTCAAACTCTTTATTTTTATATTGTTATTATTACTTATAAAGAATATGAATTATGAATAAATTTTTCATTATATATATATATATATATATATATTTCAACTCTTAAAAACTCAAATTATTTATTTTTATGTTGTTATTATTATTTATGAAGAATTTAAATTATGAATATATATATATATTTTCGAAACGAAGCATCGAAATGGTCCGATACCGAAATATTTCGTTTCATAAGCTAAACTGAAACATAATCCGAAACGAAATTGACAACTTTGGTTGCATGCCAAAGGCAGTCGGACGACCAGGAACTTCATCAGGACCGTTCTTTAACATAGCGGTATTTCGGTCGTCACCATGATGGTAATCTCACCTTCCACCCTCATTGAGTTGCCTGTGAAACCGACCAAAGGTGTTGCCACTAGTCAGAGGGAGTTGGAAGATAAATTTATCCGAACAAATACGCCATAGGTAATGATGTCAGCCGAGCTTCCACTGTGATCTAAGATTCATTTTACAGGATGCTTAGCAATCGTCATCGAAATGACGACGCCATCATTGTTTACATTGTCAATCCTGGCTAACTCCCTTTTAGGACAAGGGATTACATCATCTAACTCCCCATCCTCCCTTGGCCTTTTTGATGTAGAGCCTGCCCCCCAAGAGATCATTCCCACCGTCTTCTCCGTTGGGGCGTTGTCGACATTGGCCTGGGCAGGTGGAGGCCCCATCAATGCCGGAACAGCCGGGGTCCTTTCTGGACATATTTTTCAAGGTAGCACCTTTGGATGAGTTCCTCGATGGTGCGTTTTAGGCTGTAGTAGTTCTCGGTGTCGTGGCCATAGTCTTGATGGAAATGGCAGTAACGACTCTTGTCGCAGGGAGCTCCTTTCTTCATTGGAGGGGGGCACTGGAGGTATGGTTCGCCCTCGATCTCCATGAGAATGTAAGAGCGAGGGGCGAGGAGAGGGATGAGTTCGTCTTCTCTGGGGGCGAGACTCCAGGGCCTATCATCCGATCGGCATAGTGGCTCGGGCTTTTTGGAGCGAGAAAGTCTGCTTGACTCCATGCGGGCAGACCTCCTGCTAAATCCCCCATTGGACTCCCTGTGGGTGGAGTCGGCTTCGTCAGCGCGGATATACTTTTGCGCACGAAGTAAGAGTTGGAGTAGGAGCTAGATGGCTTCTTGTCCAGAGAGAAAGTAAAATGGGAAGGATAGAGTCCCCGTTTTAGCGCTAAGGTTGCCACCGCATCGTCCAAATGATAGACCTCGAGGGCAGCCTTTTTGAAACGGACCACAAAATCTCTGAGAGTTCTCATTCCTTCCGTCGGACGGAGAAGAGACTATCCGCCACCTAGAAAATACTTTGACAGGCATCGAAGTATGTCAGAAAGGCCCTCTCCAATTATCGGAAGGAGTCTATGCTATGTAGGGTCAGGCGGGAGTGCCAGGTGTGGGCGACCTTCTACTGGGTGGTAGGAAAGGCCTTGCAGAGGAGGGCATCGGTAGCTCCTTGGACTTGAGTGAGGGCCTTATAGCTCTTGAGGTGATCGAGTGGATTCATTGTACCATCGTACGGATCCAGCTGAGGGAGACGAAATCTGAAGGGGACGGGCTCTTCCAGGATACAGCGAGTGAAGGGAGGATGAGTGTCATAGTCTACCTCTAGCAAGTTGTTGATTTTTCTGCTGAGCTCCTCCAGCCGCCAATGGTACTCATCCAAGCGCTTCTCCGTCAGGTGATTTATGGTTGAAATCTTCCTTGATGATTCAAAAGATGAAGAAGAAGAAGGGGAAGAGCGCGGGTGGTGATTCCTCCACTTGGGCTCTTCCCGACGCCATCGCTCTGGGAGGAATTGCCCAAGCTATGGGGGAGCGCGACCTCTTGAGAGTCTCCTGGCGGTGTCCCCTCAGTGAGGCATGATGGTGGCGAGCCTCTCGCTAAGGAGGTCTCCCCCGAGAGGATTGCTGGCTGGCGGGTGCATCTGCTGCAGGCAGTGTAGGAGGCTTGGGCTGATGTTTGGTGGCCATAGACTGCTGTTTCTGCAGTCCATGAACCATCACAGTTAGAGTCTGAATCTGTCGAGTGAGTGCGGTCAGTTGCTCATCTTGAGCGGCTGTGGATGGTGGCACGGGAGTAGCCGAAGGATTAGTGGCGGGAGGGTTAGTCTCCTGCTGCTCTGCCGGTTGGAGGTGCCTCCCAGTGTGGCTGATGGAGGCCTCCTGAGCATGCGTCACCACCATTGTAGTCGATATAGAGGAAAAGAAGGCTTGTAGCTTGGTGTTACAAAGCTCTACTCTTCTCCCCTCTACCTGGCGCGCCAATCTGATGATGCCCGATCACTGGTAACAAACGTTAGAGGGCTCTGTGAAGTTGTTGATGAAGCTCTTCCTCGAAGAGAGACCTGCAAGAAGTTTCGGGGCCGGAGGTTGTTCCGGTGGGGACCCTCCGACGAGCAAGTCAGCTACCGAGTCACAGCCGTAAGCTTGAGAAAGCTCAGAAGGGAAAGGCCCAGAGATTGGTGTGTTCTCTGAGTGTTTTGAGTGTGCTAAGTGTGTCTCACTTTGCTCAGGATCCCTCTTACCCTTTTAAGGACCCTTGGTTTCCGTCTAGGGATCAGCTACGTGGGATTCCATAGAGAAGAATGTCTGCTAAACTCATGTTGATTACATGAGTTCGGAGACGGTTGATGGGCCTGGTCCCATCGGGCGCGTAGGTCAGGTGGTTGGTAGGCCTAGTCCCATCGGGCGCGTGGGTCAAGTGGTTGGTGCGCTTGATCCCATCGGACGCGTGGGTTAGGTGGTTGGTGGGCTTGGTCCCATTGGGCACGTGGGTCAGGTGGTTTGTGGGTCTTATCCCATCGACCGCATGGGTCAGATGGTTGGTGGGCCACGTAGGCATCATAGTTTACTCGGGAGCTGATGTGGAGGCTAGTGCCACAGCCAGCACTGAGGTCGGCTCTGGAGAGGGCGGGCCACAAGGGCCGATTTGATGAGGAGGGCTGCCGAGGCCATCTTGGAGAAGCAGGGGCCACTGAAGAGCGGTGCCACTTTGGAGAAGAGGGACCGCCGAGGCTGCTTTGGAGAAGTGGGGGCCACTGGAGAGTGGGGCCGCCTTGGAAAGAAGGAACGGTCGAGGCCGCTTTGGAGAGGAGGGACCACCGAGGCTGCTTTGGAGAAGTAGGGGCCGCTGAAGAGAGGTGCCTTGGAAAGAAGGGGCTGCCGAGGCTGCCTTGGAGAAGCGGGGGCTGCTGAAGAGCAAGGCCGCTTTGTAGAGAAGGGGCCGCCGAGGCCGCTTTGTAGAAGCAGGGGCCGCCGAAAAGCGGGACCGCTTTGGAGAGGAGGGGCCGCCGAGGCCGTCTTGGAGAGACGAGGCCGTCTTGATTTCTATCATTAGTTAGCCTTGCCGTTAGCGCTTACGTGACGCCACTGGCCACATCACATCCCTTAATGAATTTAAAGGCTCTAAATTTTTTTTTTTTTAAAGAGATATCCTGTGCAAAGCTCACCTTAAGTTTTGGACTTTTATTAGATAATTTCTCAATAGCTGTGGAAATCCGGCTCCACGTAGGCAGACTCCTCTAAAGTTCGGGTTACAGATAAGAGCACATTATGTTGGGTGCCAAAGACTTGGCAAATTAGGGAATCATGGTCAATAATGATAATGATAGGCTGCTAGTCAAAGTTATCAACCGATTAATTACAGAACTATTTTAGTTGTTTTTAGTTCATGATAAATTTTCATAATCGTTGGTGGTCATACTTTAAATTATTTTATTAGGTCGGATCAAGTCTATTAAGAGTGGGCCCGTGTTTCATATGATCTATGGTTATTTAGCTGGTGTTCATGTACGTGAGCGATGATCTCATATCAAGTCCATTAAGGGTGGACTTGTGTTTCATAAGATCTATGGTTATTGAGCTAGTGTTCATGTCTTGCTTAGAGACCCGTACATGAGCGATGATCTCAGATTTAAGAATAGGATGTGCTACTTAGAGACCCATAGATCTCGGATTTAAGAACACGCTGGCACAAAATTTGAGTGGATATGAAGAACACATTAATATCTAGTAGACCTAACCAAGACCTTTTGCAGCTTGTACCCCCTATGTAAAGCATAATTTCACATTACTTTAGTTTTTAAGGTTTGTTATTTTATCTATATTATTGATCCATTTATTGATTTTGATGATTAATAAAGGAATTAAGTATATTTATTAAGTTACTGATGAATTTAACAAGTGTTTCATGGCTTAAAAATATTTGTTTAATCAAAAGGCATTTAGAAACGTATTTTGAATCAAGTGCCAAAGGTAAGTTTCAAAATTCAGAACCTGGAGTCGACACCTAGAAAGCCTGGAGCCGACCCCATGGCTAATCAAATATCTTTCTAATTTTTTGATACAGTCCGGAGCCGACACCAATAGTTTCGGAATCGACACCCAGAGTTTCGGAGTCGA
>UESW01003985.1:960491-1081475 GCA_900491605.1 Calamus simplicifolius | reverse complement strand
GGTATGAGGAGGGGTGTCCCGTCTAGTTCTTCGAACCGGTAAGCTCCGTGATGAAGTGCCTGGGTGACCTGGTAAGGCCCTTCCCAATTGGGGGATAGCTTGCCTCCCTCCGTAGGTTTGGAGACTGCAGCTTGCCTGAGGACCAAATCTCCCAGGAGGAACGTCCTGGGATGGACTTGGGCGTTGTAGTACTTTGCAATCCTTTGTTGGTAAGAGGCCATTCTAATTTGTGCTTGATCGCGAAGCTCTTCGACGAGGTCGAGGTAGCCCTTAGTTGACTGGATTGTCATCTTCATTGTATGACTATGTCCGAGGACTAGGGACACCGATCTCCACTGGGACGATGCTTCTGTTCTGAAGACAAGGCTGAATGGAGTCTCTTCGGAGCACGGGGTTGTGTGATAAGCCCACAATACATTCGGGAGCTCTTCTACCCATCTCCCCTTGAAGTTGTCCAAGCGCGTCCTGAGTCCTTGTAAGATTGTACGATTCATCACTTTGGTAGCCCCGTTAGTTTGCGGGTGACCAACAGAAGTGAACCTTTGGTGTATTCCCAGTTCAGCACAGAAGTCTCTAAATGGGCCATTGTCGAACTGGCATCCGTTGTCGGTAACGAGCGTGTGGGGTAGTCCAAATTGGCAAATAATGAACTTCCAAAAGAAACTCCTCACCTTAGCTTCAGTAATCTTGGCTAGCACTTCAGCTTCCACCCACTTAGTGAAATGATCGATGGCGACAAGCAAGTACCTCCGTTGGCCAGAAGCAGGAGGGAAAGGTCCCAAGATGTCCATCTCCCATTGGGCAAACGACCATGGAGCCGTTGGATGTTGGCATGCCGCTGGCAACTATCACATTTCCAGACTAGCTCGGCCGCGTCCTCTCGCATGGTGGGCCAGTAATAGCCTTGGCATTGGGCTTTGTAGGCCAATGCTCTGCCCCCCAAGTGGCTTCCACAGATACTTTCATGGATCTCTCGGAGGATGTAATCGGCATCTGTGGGGCCAACACATCTCAAGAGGGGATGGGAGAAGGACCTCCGATACAGCTGCCCATCGAATATCAGGAACTTGTGTATTCGCCGTTTGAAGATCTTGACTTTGGTGGGGTCGGTTGGTAGGGCTCCAGTAGTAAAGTACTTAGTGTAGGCGTCCATCCAAGAAGGCTCTTGGTGGACTGGCATGGATTCTTTTATTGTGTCAATGCTTGGGGTCTCCAGGCGCTCCATATAAGTTCTTCCCAAGGTTCCGTCGGCCGATGTAGCTAGACGAGACAGCGCGTCGGCTCTGGCATTCTCCTCCCGAGGAATGTAACTGATGCTAAAACGGGTTAAGGGGGAGACCTGCAACTGTACCATACTCAGGTAACATGACATGATGGGATATCGTGCCTCGTATTCCCCCTTTATCTGGCCACAAACTAGCTGAGAGTCGGTGAAAACTCTGAGATGCTTTACCCCGAGCTCACAAGCTAGCCGTATTCCAGATAGTAGGGCTTGTACTCAGCTTGGTTGTTGGTAGCTGGGAAAAGAAAATGGAGGGCGTACTCCGTCACTACTCCGTCGGGACTGGCTAGAATGAGGCCAGCCCCACTTCCCTGAGAGTTTGACGCCCCATCCACATGAAGGAGCCAGTCCCTCCCTTCTTCCTTGATTTCATCATCCGAAGGGTCTTCCCTTTGTTCTTTTGTCCAAGTGCCTTCGACCAAGAAGTCCGCTAAGACTTGGGACTTCATAGTTGTCCTGGGCCAGAACGATAGATCAAATTCTCCCAACTTGACCGTCCACTTTGCCAGCCGGCCAAAAGTATCAGGATGGGACAGGACCGCCTTGAGCGGCTGGTCGGTGACCACCACGATCGGGTGAGCTTGGAAATAGGGCCTGAGGTGTTAGGCGGAGACGATCAGTGCAAAGATGACCTTTTCGACTTTCGAGTACCTTGTCTCCACATCATGCAGCACTTTGCTGGTGTAATACACTGGCTTTTGCGTCCCATCGGCATCCATACGCACCAACACGGAACTAACCGCTTCGGGGAAAGCTGCGAGGTACAAGAAGAGTTCTTCTCCACTCCTTGGCTTGGACAGCAGTGGTGGGGCGGATAGGAATTCTTTTAATCCTTCGAATGCCTCTTGACACTCCCTGGTCCACTCGAAACCATTGACTCAGCGCAGTGCCTTGAAGAAAGGTAAACACCTCTCTGCAGACTTGGATAGGAAATGGCTCAGGGCTGCTATCCGTCCGGCCAAATGTTGCACTTCCTTCTTATTGGAGGGAGATTTCATGTCCAAGATGGCTTGGACTTTATCGGGATTCGCCTCTATTCCTCGTTGGGTCACCATGAAACCCAAGAGTTTACCGATCGTCACCCCAAAGGCACACTTACGGGGGTTCAGCATCATCCTATACTGGCGGAGGTTATCAAAAGTTTCCGTCAGGTTGGCGATATGGCTGGTAGCGTGAATGCTCTTTGTCAGCATGTCATCCACGTATACCTCCATGTTGCGTCCAATCTGGCTCTCGAATACTTTGTTCATCAGCCTCTAGTAGGTGGCCTTGGCTTTCTTTAGTCCGAACGGCATCACCTTGTAGCAGTAGATTCCCTTCTCAGTTATGAAGGAGGTAGCCTCCTCGTCTTTGGGTTCCATCCTGATTTGGTTGTACCTAGAGAAGGCATCCATGAAACTAAGTGTTTCATGGCCAGATGTAGCATCTACCAGCTGATCAATTTGGGGCAGAGGGAAGCTGTCCTTCGGGCATGCCTTGTTAAGATCGGTGAAGTCTACACACATCCTCCAACTCCCGCTGGCCTTGCAGACCATCACGATGTTGGCCAACCAATCAGGGTATCGAACTTTCTGAATGTGGCCTGCAGCTTTTAGTTTACGGACTTCCTCATTGATAGCCTTCTATATATCTGGAGCGAAACTCCTCTTCTTCTGTCGGACAGGCCAGCATTCTGGCTTGAGATTGAGATGCCTAGCATATCAGACGACGACCATGCGAAGACATCGGAGTTGGCACGCAAGAAAGAAAGGAGCTGATCGCGGGCCTCCTCTGGAAGCAATGCCCCAACTTGGATGGTCTTCGTGGGGTCGTCTCCCAAGGGAAAAGTTAGGAGGTGCTCGGCCGGCTCCCCTCTCTTCTCCACCTCTCGGGGGTCAGTCAGTTTTGGTGCAGTCGCCGGATGCGGTCTCTTGCGGACTGGGGGCTAGGTGGTAGTAGAGCGGCAACGGGTTTTACTCTCCCCTCATTTCTCCTATTCCTTCGTTGGTGGGGAACTTCACAAGTAGCCTTTTGGTGGAGATGACAGCATCCAACAGGTTTAAGCCAGGCCTCCCCAAAATAGCATTGTACGCCAAGGGGACCCGCACCACCAAGAAGTTCATAAGAACCGTGCTATGGCGTGGTGGGGTTCCAGCTGTGACTGGGAGAGTGATTTTCCCTTCGATCCGGACTAAATCTCTGGTGAAGCCCATCAGCGGAGTGGTGACAGGTAAAAGAGAACTTGTAGGTAAACTAATTTTAACACAAGCGTCGTAACTTAAAACATTCACTGAGCTTCCACTATCAACCAAAATCCGCTTTACAGGATGTTTGGCGATCGTCATAGAGACGACGACGCCATCATCATTTTTATTCACTACCCCCTCTAGGTCTTTTTGAAAAAAGGAATTACAGGATTATCATTTTCCTCTCGCTGTCTTTTGGAACCGCTGCCTGCCCCCCAGGAGATCATGGCCACCGTCTTCTCTGTTGGGGCGTTGTCCAAGGCAATCTGCTGCGTGGGAGGTGATGACGGACCCGCGGTTGTAGGGTTCTCCTGGTGGACGAACTTGCTCAGATGGCCTTGCTGGACAAGCTCCTCGATAACTTTTTTCAGTTGGCAGCAATCTTCAGTGTCGTGGCCATAGTCTCTGTGATATCAGCAATAGACTTCTTTGCTGCAGGGGACTCTTGACTTCATTGGAGGTGGACGCCGAAAGTAAGGCTCTTCCTCAATCTCTAACAAGATGTGAGATATCGGAGCGAGGAGGGGTGTAAAATGCTCCTTGGGAACTAGTGTTTGGGGCCGGCTATCCACGCAACGAGGCGGCTCAGGCTTTCTGTACCATCCTCCAGCAGGTTCTATGGGTGCTGACTTCTTGCTAGAACTTTTGTCGGCCTCTCTTCTGGAAGAATCTGCTTCATCGGCGCAAATGTACTTTTGTGCCCGGCTTAGCAGCTCGGCGTAGGAGCCGGGGGACTTTTTATCTAGAGAATACACAAATCTGGACGAGCGGAGTCCTCGCTTCAGCACGAGAGTGGCTACAGAATCCTTCAAGTTATAGACCTTGAGCGCGGCATCCTTGAACCGAGCCACGAAATCCTTCAGAGTTTTCCCGCTCCTTTGTTGGACAGCGAACAATCTATTGGCGACTCGAGGGATCTTCCGGCATGCGTTGAAGTGGGCCAGGAAAGATTGCTCGAGTTGCTTGAACGAGTTGATGCTGCGTGTTGATGCTGCGTGGTGGCGGACGAGAGTACCATGCACGCGCCGCCTTCTGAAGTGTGGCTGGAAAAGAAACACACAGGAGAGGGTCCGTTGCCCCCTGGACCTGCATGAGGACCTTGTAACTCTCCAAGTGGTCTAGGGGGTCCGTCGTACCGTCATACGGGTCCAGCTAAGGGAGATGAAACCGGGGTGGGACTGGCTCCTCCATGATGCGACGCGAAAGAGGTGGACGGCGGTTGTAGTCCACTCCGTTTGGGTTGGTAATTCGGCGGCTGAGTTCCTCCAATCGTTGATGATACTCGTCGAGCCGTTGCTCGGCCTGATGAGCGGCCTTCTTGCTCGAGTCTCCTTTAGAAGAGTCAGAGGATGGAGAGGCCAGCCGGTGTATTGGGTGCAATCGCCGTGGCTCCTTCTCACTGCGTCGCCTGCAAGAACGATCGGAATGGCGGGAAAGGGACCGTCGCCGTTTCGAGGTTTCCCGGCGGAGAGACCTCGGGGACGAGTGGTGGGAGGCTTCAGGAGGGGTCCTTCCCTGATGAGGTTGAATGGTTTCATGGCCTTTCTCGCGGAGCGGAGGGGGTTGAGACGGTGGCCCAGGTATGGTAGCGAAGCAATGTTCCTGCAGTCCCTGTACCACCGTCATCAGATCCTGCACTTGATGGGCCAGGGCATCTAGCCGATCGAACTGGCTAACCTGCGGTGGCGCAGGAGGTGGAACATGGAGGTTGTCCTCCGATTCTTCAACCTACGGGATACGCTCTGCAGCCTGACTGGTAGAAGCTTCCTGAGCTCACGTGGTTACCATCATCTCCCTTGCAGGGGTCGCAGATACGTTGAACAAACGTTCACCTGGCCCCCCCTTCCTAGTGCGCCAATCTGTTGCTGCCAAACCACTTGCAATGACCGTTGGGTGAGCTGGGATCTCCGCAGGCCTTCCAGAGTACAAAAGGTCACCGTCTTCCTTCATGAGCCTGCAAAAAGTCTCGGACCGGTGGTTCCGGTGGGGACCCTCCGATTCCCAAGTCAGTGGGTTGATAGAACAGGAAAGTTATATATATCAGTAGAGTTTTTCAGAGAAGAGTCCTCTCGCGTTGAGCTCAGATCATCTTCTTATACCTCTCTAGGGAGCCACGTTCTCCTGATCGGCGAGTGGGTGAGCCGTTGCTGAATGGGTGCCGTGTATGCCGATAACTACGGGACGCGCTAGTACCTGCCCGTGATTTCAGCGAACGAGATACACGGCAACAGATGTCTCGAATCTCGGGGTCCGTTACTTGAAGTGGGTTTCAGTGTATTTTGGAAAGAATGACACCAAGTTATGGTTAGAGCCAGACCAAAGCCGTAGGCCGAAGCCAAAGGCCGGAGCTGGGACCGGAGCCGACGCTGTAGGCCGGAGCTAGGGGCCGGAGTCGACGCTGTAGGCCGGAGCCAAAGGCCGGAGCTGGGGCCAAAGCCGACGCTGTAGGCAGGAGCCAAAGGCCGGAGCTAGGGGCCGGAGCCGACGCTGTAGGCCGGAGCTGGGGCCGGAGCCGATGCTAGGCCAGAGCCAAAGGCCGGAGCTGCTGTAGGTCGGAGCCAAAGGCCGGAGCCGACGTTGAAGGCCAGAGCCAAAGGTCGGAGCTGGAGGCCGGAGCAAGGATTCCAAAATCCCGAGAACGAGCTATCACATCATTAATTCCGGAAATTGCGCAGGACGTTATAACACCGCCCAGAGGAGATGGTCAGCCGTATCACTACATTTTTTTTGTTCTAAAATCAATAGTAGACTATTTAACTTTTTATAGCAGTGTCTTAACCAAAATAGAGATCAGAATATATCCACAAAAAAAAAGTTCATGATGCAAAAATATAGGAATTGGGAAATTTTGATGTGGAGGAGTATACATTGATTGTGATAAACCTGACTTTACGTTACCTTAGTTTGTCAGTTCTTTTATTATCCATATGATTTTTTGATTGGAATTGGGAAATTTTGATCTCGTGCCACTTGCCATAGATCTTATCGACTTCGTAAGATATCATCTTGACATTCCTTCCTGAGTTCCTGAGCACGTGCCGCTCTTCTCCTCTCTTCTTTTCTCTTCCTCTTCTTCCCTTCTTCTCCTCCGTCTTCTTTCTTTTCTTCTTCTCTCCTCTTGTTTCTTCTCCTCAACTGAAATCGTTGTCGTGAAGATCCGCCTTTATTTTCTTTCGGTTCATCACTGCTGGGGCCAAATTACTGTTGAGTTCAGTTATCACCGGAATCTTGAAGATCGGCGATCTCTAGACTCGCCACTTTATGGCGTCTGAAAAATTTTGTTAAGAGACGAGGCCATGAATGGGGGAGAAATTTCCACGTATTTTAAGCTTGGAGCCAGCCAACGATATTTGAGGAGCTTCCGGATTCAATTATCGGCAAAGTATTTTTTTTTTTCAATTGTAATTATTGCTGCCAAAACATTTTCAAAGAGCGTCGAGTAAAAAAAAAAAAAAGCTTTGCGGATCTTCAATGGGAAGGCAGGGCCATCTTCCTCAACCAAAAATCTGCAATAAAAGTTTCAGATCAGTAGTTCCGGATGAAATCCTCCGCCGCTCTATTTAGTGAATTGAAGAACAGCTTTAAAGATGATAGAGTAATAGAATCGAGAGTCTCTCCCTTCTCGTTATGAGTGAGAAATTTTTTATACTTGTTCGAAGATTTCTCTTATCTTTTATGTATGACCGTTGGATCACGTTCTTCGTAAGAAGTGGCATGATAAGTCGTAGGTGAATGCATTACTATTAGATGTATGCTGTAAATAATGGTAACTGTCTGTGGTCTTAGAAATAGTGGATTAGTGGCCATGTAAAAGCTTTGAGCATCTGTTAGATTTTCGAAAACAAAGTTTGAAACTGATTGTGAGATCGAACCCAAAGGTCAACCAGAGCCAAGGCCAAGACTATGCTCAGGATCACGGCCGAGGCCGATATCATGCTCAAGATCGAGACTGTGCTCAGAACCGAGGCCGCAATTGATTCTGAGGCCAAGGTGCCAAGGTTGAGGTGAGGCCGCGGTTGATCCTGAGGCCAAGGGCTAAGGCCGAAACTGCGGTTGATTTAAACATTAGGATCAGCTGTTTCATTATTGCTCAGCTTAAAAAATCGTATAGTTTGTTAATTTATTGTTCGAACGTGATCAGACACATCAGTAATAATCTCAAGTTTCCCCGCGTTATAATAATCTGAGTAAGTTTTGATCATCAAAAACAAAAAGTTGTACTAAAATATTATTGATCATGAAACCACTAATCAATCGGTGCAATTTTGACAGGAGATGAAGAACGGTTGGCGGACTTGGGTACAGCAGCTGCAGGGCTACTCTGAAACGTTCAGCAGTCTATTTTAATTTGAAAGCATTTTTTAAAAATATTTTTAAGGATAAAGTTAGAAGCAGCGCCTATCGCGCGGTGCAGTGGGCTCGCAATCCGTGCCCATCTCTCATTCTCTCCTCTACTCTTCCTCAGCCACCATTGCATGGGCCTTGAGTGGAGGTTGATGTCACTAAAGAAAAGTGAGCGTAGAGAAATAGAATCATGGCGCTCATTGATTCGTACTGCACCAGAGTACGTTTCGTCCAGAAAAAAATAGCGTAATGGATTTTTTTTTATCGCTACCAAGAAATTAATAAAGCTGATTGAAAAGATGGTGACAAGGATTTTGGCATGACGTATTCCGCACGGGATGTCATTCCGAAGTTCGTGCATAAAGGGTTTCCTCGTAGTGCACTTCACTGGAAGGGCTTTCCGAGATACGGCATAAAAGGTAGAGAGAAGACGGGGGAGAAGGAAATATACGAGTCTTTCCTAATGCAGCTTTTGGATGCTGAATAAGGCCTGAAATAAAATTTTATTTTAATTTATTTTTTTAAACACTCTAAAAAAAGAAAAGCGGACCTTATGAAACTGAATATTTCAATTAATCCTTTTTATTTTTATTCCTTATTCATATACATAGCTTTTATTCCCATTGCAAACTATTCCAAAAATACCGATAAAATTAAATTAAATAAATTTAATTATTATATTATTTAAATAAATTAAATATATTAAATGAATAAATTATAATATAATTTAAAATTAAATAAATTTATTAATTAAAAATAATAAATTAAGTATGTTATTTTTTTCTTTATTAATATAAAAATTTTATTAAGTATGTTCTTATATTATTTTATGATAGTAATTAATTTATTACCTTATTTATTAATAAATAATAATTTATTTAAGTTATTTAAAATAAAATTGATAAACCATTTTTATTGGAAGGGGTATCTTTGAAATTTCAGAAAAATTCTTCATCTATTCCTACTAGAATATATGTTTATTCCCATATCATCCAAACATCATTTCGAATAACACTTCATTAATTGCGCTAGAATAATACCATATTTTGATCTAAACAAAAATCTGGAATAACAAAAGGAATAAACTATTCTTACGGAATTCGTATTCCTATTCCTGTAATAACTTTTTAACATCCAAACGCAGCCTAAAAAGAAGAATTAATTGTTTGATCCCTCGAAAGTGGAAGAGGAACCGATTCTCTCGTTTTCGTAACTTTATTAGGTAGTATTTGATAAAAAAATATCATTTATAAATAAATATATAAAATAAAGTTTATTTTTTGGCTATTTCTAGAAATATTTTTTTGATTATCAAATGCAAAAAGATAAATTCATAGGTTGAACGGATAATCAGCTATTTCTGTATTTTTTAGAAAATAAATTGAGGAGATATCCCATGATTAATCATGATTAATCATAAATTATTCTTTTTGATTAACTTTATTTCTAACTATTCCTTATAGTTATGACTTTTAAAAATAAAAAATATTTAAAAATATTTATTTTATCTTCTATTTTAAACATTATCTTAATTAATTTTAAGCAAGCAACCCAGGGATATCTCTTCGCCCCTTTCCCTTTTCCGGCCACATTTTGCTGGAAGAAATTAATAAAGGATAGACGCGGTGGCATGTTTGAAAAAGGAGGGATGGAGGTGGAGGACGAGAGGGGACCCATCTCGCTTTTGCATTCCAGTTGTCACCCAAGTTTCACTATATGACTCCTCAGTAACAGAGCCAGAAACCGATCCTTCCTTCGTCTGATAGTTCATCCGAAAAAGAAAAGAAAAAAAAAAAAAACAATGACCATCAGCTGATGAGATCGAATAAATAGCTCAAATGACTGTCGTGCTCTTGTTCTTACCAAAAATGTTCTGAGAGCCGTGTTCTTGAAAAAAAAAAATAAATAATGGGTTGTTGGATAAACGCTCAAATTAAAGCTTCACGTTTGCAAAGCAAGACAAATGATGGAATATCTTTCAAGTCATTTATTCTCATTTTTTATATATCTTACTTAAAAATGATATGCTTGGTTATGCATGCATGCATTAAAAAAAAAAAGTAATCTTCAATTATAATATTAATAAATTTCGATAGATTTCGTTCATCTACTTCTCAGAAGATTGCGTGCATCCTAGAAGTGCTGCATTGATTGCCGTCATCGATCCCAACATTAACAATTCAATTAGTTCTAAAAACCGTAAGCAAATTTGATTTGAAAAACCGGACAATAATCATCTCACGCTTGGATGGAAGTTCTTTTCTTGCACCTCCTCTTTTAAGTGTTACCTCTCACGGGGGTGTTCTCGTAATCTAATTTTCCAAATCGTTATTATTTCCGTACAAATCAAAACACTAGTGCTGCTGCTAATCCACCCAACGGTCAAAGACTTAGCGTAGGTCTTACCCAACAATGCCGAAAGGAGGAGACTTGACTCACAGTTGACTCAAAAAGCCAAAGTAGAGGATGGATATGTATACGAGAACCACCACGAGCACCTCCCCTCAACCTCAGCCATCTCCACACCAAAGCCCTCGCCGATTCAAGTCTCACCACCACCAACTCTTTGATGACATGTCTTGCTTGGGCCTCAAGAACCAACTCCTAACCCCTAAGAAGGTGTGGGACAAATTCACCTCCAAATTTCAATCCAGACTATCGAAGCTCAAGCGATCGAAGGCCTTCGAACACGCGAAGACGCGACTCAACATCATCCTTCACCGGCCAAGTCGGTCCTCTTATTACTGCCCTCGACGCAAAAAAGACCGAACTCGGCGATTGCATCACCATCGGAACTTGGCACCGCTCTACGTTGATGAGCTTTACGGCCAGGCCACGCCGGTGCATGTCAAGTGCGTGGAGGAGACATCTCCGGAGGCCAAGGGAGAGACAGCATTACAGAAAGCTTCGACGAGCGATCAGTTTGGTTTAACGCTTGGAGCTGCTGCTGGTGCTTCTTCTTGTGGGCTTTCTTTAAGTATAGTGGGAGAGATGGGAGACGTGGACTTGAGGGCAGAGATGTTTATAAGGAAGTTCAGGGAGGAGATGAGGCTTCAGAGACAGCGGTCGTTTGGGGAGTATCAGGAGATGCTGGACCGAGGATTGTAGTCCTTGCCTGTGCTTTGTACCTACGTCTATTGATTATATTCCTCTCGAGTCATCTTCCAAGCCTCCCTGTTTGGCGTTCCTCTTTATACCTATCGTGTATATCTTGGGTCTAAAGAATGGTTGTGAATGTGAAAATTACACGGTTAAAATATTTGTGATGACACCAAATCACCGGCCTCGAGCGTGCGGTCGCCTCTTCCAGCGAGCTCCTCGCGCCTGCAAGCAAGTCCCGGGGGCTGGAGATTCCGGTGAGGACCCTCCGACGCTCAAATCAGTGGTCTGGGCATCAGCCGTAAGCTTGAGGAAGCTTGAAAGAGAAAAAGAGAGAGAGGCCCAGAGAAGAGCCTTCTCTGTGAGCGTTTAGGGGTGTCATGAGCGTGTTACCTGGTCGAGGTCCCTCTTACCCTTTTTATCGATGCCTGGAATCCGTCGGCTTGGGATGTGATCTCTTGTCAGAGCATTAATTGATGACAGTACGGTGGAGCTAACCTCCATGTGCCGTGTCGCGCTGCGGGCCACGTTCTGTCAGAGTTGGTGGCTGCAGGGCATGGCCGATCGTTACGACGCTTACCAGGCGTGTCCCCCCTTTTTGGTTGTCTATCCCTCGTAGAGCATTTGATCATAGAGTGCTCGCATGGCACTGTTCATGCCCTTGAATGAGCTTCAGAGAAAGCTGTGGGTGAATACTTGCATGGTATTGTTCACCGGCACTGTTCAATGTCCGAGCTCGAGAGGGGTCTCGGGGTAGGATGTTGTGGATGGATCCCGAGACCGACGGAGGGTCTCGGGTAGGATGTTGTGGATGGACCCCGAGACCGACGAGGGGTCTCGGGGTAGGATGTTGAAAGTGCACCCCGAGACCGACGGGGGTTCTCGGGGGTTGAGATGCTGTGGATGGACCCTGAGACCGACGGAGGGTTTCGGGGTAGGATGTTGTTGATGCACCCCGAGACCGACGGGGGGTCTCGGGGTAGGATGTTGAGACCGCACCCCGAGACCGACGGAGGGTCTCGGGGTAGGATGTTGTGACCGCACCCCGAGACCGATGGGGGGTCTCGGTGTAGGATGCTGTGAATGTACCCCGAGACCGACGAAGGGTTTCGGGGTAGGATGTTGTGACCGCACCCCGAGACCGACGGGGGGTCTCGGGATAGGATGCTGTGAATGCACCCCGAGATCGACGGAGGGTCTCGGGGTAGGATGTTGTGATCGCACCCTGAGACCGGCGGGGGTCTTGGGGTAGGATGCTGTGAACGCACCCCGAGACCGACGGGGGGTCTTAGGGTAGGATGCTGTGAATGCACCCGAGACCGACAGAGAGTCTCGGGGTAGGATGTTGATGGACCAGGAGGTCGAGGTGGGCCGGAGCTGATGCCAAGACCGACGCCGAGATGGGAATGGGCCGGGACCGACACAGAGGTCGAGGTGGGCTGGAGCCGACGCCGAGACCGACGCTAAGATGGGAATGGGCCATGACCGACACGGAGATCGAGATGGGCTGGAGCCGACGCCGAGATGGAAATGGGCCGCGACCAACCCGGAGGTCGAGGTGGGCCTTGGAGGTCGAAGCGGGCTCTGTCAGCTTTCTTCACGGTTCTCTAACGGTGTTGGATCAGCCACATCAGATGCCCCCTCGCCCCTGAGATGAAGCGGATCCGCCCCAGCAAGGCGAAAGGGGCATTACCTCCCAAGTGGCTGATCCTTGCTTGATGCAGGGCTTCATGCCTGGATGGTGCAGAGCTTCAGGTGCCGACGGGTGTCGGGCTTCATGCCTGGCTGGTGCAGGGCTTCATGTGCCGACGGGTCGGGCTTCAAGTGCCGACGGGTGTCGGGCTTCATGCCTGGCTGGTGCAGGGCTTCATGTGCCGACGGGTGTCAGGCTTCAGGTGCCGACGGGTGTCGGGCTTCATGCCTGGCTGGTGCAGGGCTTCATGTGCCGATCGGAGTCGGGCTTCATGCCTGGCTAGCGCAGGGCTTCATGCCTGGCTGGTGAGGGCTTCAGGTGCCGACGGGTGTCGGGCTTCATGCCTGGCTGGTGCAGGGCTTCATGTCCCGACGGGTGCCGGGCTTCAGATGCCGACGGGTGTCGGACTTCATGCCTGACTGGTGCAGGGCTTCATGCTTGGCTGGTGCAGGGCTTCAGGTGCCGATGGGTATCAGGCTTCATGCCTGGCTGATGCAGGGCTTCATGCCTGGCTGGCCCAGGGCTTTGGGTGCCGACCGAAGTCGGGCTTCATGCCTGGCTGGTGCAGGGCTTCATGTGCCGACTTCATGTGCCGACGGGTGTCGGGCTTCATGCCTGGCTGGCCCAGGGCTTTGGTGCCAACCGGGGTCGGGCTTTTGTTGCTGAGAGCCGATGGTACACCGCTCTGCCAGTGGTACACTGGGCTTTATGCCTGGCTGGCCCAGGGCTTTGGTGCCGACCGGGGTCGTGCTTTTGTTGCTGAGAGCCGGTGGTACACCGCTCTGCCAGTGGTACACTGGGCTTCATGCCTGGCTGGCCCAGGGCTTTGGTGCCGACCGAGGTCGGGCTTTTGTTACTGAGAGCCGGTGGTACATCGCTCTGCCAGTGGTACACTGGGCTTCATGCCTGGCTGGCCCAGGGCTTTGGTGCCGACCAGGGTCGGGCTTTTGTTGCTGAGAGCCGATGGTACACCGCTCTGCCAGTGGTACACTGGGCTTCATGCCTGGTTGGCCCAGGGCTTTGGTGCCGACCGGGGTCGGGCTTTTGTTGCTGAGAGCGATGGTACACCGCTCTGCCAGTGGTACACTGGGCTTCACGTTTGCAAAGCAAGACAAATGATGGAATATCTTTCAAGTCATTTATTCTTATTTTATTATATATTTACTTAAAAATGATATGCTTGGTTATGCATGCATGCATAAAAAAAAAATGTAATCTTTAATTATAATATTAATAAATTTCGATAGATTTCGTTCATCTACTTTTCAGAAGATTGTGTGCACCCTAGAAGTGCTGATTGCCGTCATCGATCCCAACATTAACAATTCAATTAGTTCTAAAAACCGTAAGCAAATTTGATTTGAAAAACCGGACAATAATCATCTCACGCTTTGATTGACGTTTTTGTACATTCCGGCGTTTGTGCTTGGATGGAAGTTCTTTTCTTGCCCCTCCTCTTTTAAGTGTTACCTCTCACGGGAGTGTTCTCGTAATCTAATTTTCCAAATCGTTATTATTTCCGTACAAATCAAAACACTAGTGCTGCTGCTAATCCACCCAACGGTCAAAGACTTAGCGTAGGTCTTACCCAACAATGCCGAAAGAAGGAGACTTGACTCACAGT
The DNA here is from genome assembly GCA_900491605.1 of Calamus simplicifolius. NCBI lineage: Eukaryota > Viridiplantae > Streptophyta > Magnoliopsida > Arecales > Arecaceae > Calamus > Calamus simplicifolius. The sequence goes on along the minus strand of UESW01003985.1, from coordinate 1,067,208 downwards.
TGACTCAAAAAGCCAAAGTAGAGGATGGATATGTATACGAGACCCACCACGAGCACCTCCCCTCAACCTCAGCCATCTCCACACCAAAGCCCTCGCCGATTCAAGTCTCACCACCACCAACTCTTTGATGACATGTCTTGCTTGGGCCTCAAGAACCAACTCCTAATCCCTAAGAAGGTGTGGGACAAATTCACCTCCAAATTTCAATCCAGACTATCGAAGCTCAAGCGATCGAAGGCCTTCGAACACGCGAAGACGCGACTCAACATCATCCTTCACCGGCCAAGTCGGTCCTCTTATTACTGCCCTCGACGCAAAAAAGACCGAACTCGGCGATTGCATCACCATCGGAACTTGGCACCGCTCTACGTTGATGAGCTTTACGGCCAGGCCACGCCGGTGCATGTCAAGTGCGTGGAGGAGACATCTCCGGAGGCCAAGGGAGAGACAGCATTACAGAAAGCTTCGACGAGCGATCAGTTTGGTTTAACGCTTGGAGCTGCTGCTGGTGCTTCTTCTTGTGGGCCTTCTTTAAGTATAGTGGGAGAGATGGGAGACGTGGACTTGAGGGCAGAGATGTTTATAAGGAAGTTCAGGGAGGAGATGAGGCTTCAGAGACAGCGGTCGTTTGGGGAGTATCAGGAGATGCTGGACCGAGGATTGTAGTCCTTGCCTGTGCTTTGTACCTACGTACACTATTGATTATATTCCTCTCGAGTCATCTTCCAAGCCTCCCTGTTTGGCGTTCCTCTTTATACCTATCGTGTATATCTTGGGTCTAAAGAATGGTTGTGAATGTGAAAATTACACGGTTAAAATATTTGTGATGACACCAAATCACCGGCCTCGAGTATGCGGTTGCCTCCTCCAGCGAGCTCCTCGCACCTGCAAGCAAGTCCCGGGGGCCGAAGATTCCGGCGGGAACCCTCCGACGCTCAAATCAGTGGTCTGGGCATCAGCCGTGAGCTTGAGGAAGCTCGAAAGAGAAAAAGAGAGAGAGGCCCAGAGAAGAGCCTTCTCTGTGAGCGTTTAGGGGGTGTCATGAGCGTGTTACCTGGTCGAGGTCCCTCTTACCCTTTTTATCGATGCCTGAAATCCGTCGGCTTGGGATGTGATCTCTTGTCAGAGCATTAATTGATGACAGTACGGTGGAGCTAACACTACAAGAGATTTTAAATATTGCGACGCCCAAATGCGTCGCAATTGCGTCGCTAAACATGATATTGCGATGCAATAGCGACGCAACGAGGGCGTCGCTCAACTGTCCGTCGCAATACCCTTTTGTCGCAATTGCGTCACAATATTGCGACTCTCTGCGACGCTCTTGCGACGCCACATTGCGTCGCAATATTGCGACGCATGAAAATGCGTCGCTAAATTTAAAAATAAATTTAGTTAAAAAAAAAATTATTATTAAATATTGTGACGCACTAAATTGGGTCGCAAAATTGCGACTCATCCAGATGCGTCGCAATATTTAATAATAATAATTTTGGTATAATAGCGACGCAATTTGAGTCGCTAATGCGTCGCAAATAAAAATTATTTTAAAATATTGCGACGCAAGGTAATTGCGTCGCAATATTTTAAAATAATTTTAAAGATAAAATAGCGACTCAATTGTAGTCGCTAATGCGTCGCTAATAAATTTATTTTTAAATTATTACAATGCCAGGTCATTGCGTCGTAATATTTAATAATAATATTTTAAAAATATTAGCGATCCAATATCAGTCGCTAATGCGTCGCAAATTTTGTTTTTAAAAATATTTAAATGATTAAAAATTAAAACGGTTAATTCAATTTCGCTAATCTAAATATTGATACAAACATTTTTCACTCAATCCAAATAATAATATATTTCAAAAATAATTATATATTAAAATTTTGAAGTTTTTACACATAAAAAAAGAAAAAAAAATACATCAAGAATCTGAACGATCACGTGGAGGCTGTGGAGGCTGTGGAGGCTGAAGACTCTACGACAAGCGGCTAACCATATCCCGCAAATAATGCATCTCATCTCGCATGTCTGCAACCTCCTGATCCCGGCTTCGCATACGATCCTCAAAATCCTGCTCGACCTCCTGGCGAATCTCCTCTGCAATAGATCTGCGAAGCTCCTGTAAACGCTCGGGAGGAAGATCAGCAGGAACTCGCGAGCTGGAGGCCTGATGGGGAAAAAATGTAGAAGCTCTAGTGCCCATACCATAGACCCTGCGATCTCGTGGCTGGGCACCAACAGCCTCCAAAAACACACGTCGACTCTCCTCTGCTGAGAGTTCGACGGGCATCTCCCATCAGTAGAGTCGACCTGCGATGCCTGGGAGCGAAGCTCCTCGACTCGTGTCTTGAAATTATGAAATCAACAATAAATGAGTTAATAAATTCTCAAAATAAAATTTTAGAAATTAAACAGATACTACATAAATCTAATTTCTTACCGCAACCTTCCGTGATCGCGTGTCGACCCAAGAGCCGTCCCTCCTGGTGTGTGTCGCCCTAATAGACAAAACTCACCAGGATCTCCGCCCTCCTGCTCAGTCTATAACAATAAAAAAAATGATATTAATACAAATATTTGTAAATAACTAAAATAGTAATTAAAATATTTATATTTTCTTACCATACGCCGTCTGTGCTCCTGAATCGAAATGGAGCCCGAAGTATGACGGGAGAGACCCGTGCCAGGACCGCCCTTCTCAGATCGACGGTTCATGCTGGCTGATGCGGACCTCATGCGCCAGCCATCGGACTCCCAGGCCTGTTGCCACTCGTTCCAAATACCCTCTGGCAGTGCGCAGGACGCTGACCCGATGACCTCCAACGATGAAGCATGTCGGAGTATCGGCATCGTGTCAGAGCCTCCCATGCTACCCTAATGGCATCATGGGTGGCAGGATCCCACGTAAACTTTTTCTGCATTAAAATAAACAATTAATTTCTGAATTTATTAACTTTAAAGAATTATATATCACTGATAAATTGTATTTAATAAGTTTACCTGAAACTCAGAAAAATAAAACTCCCTCGTGGCTGGCGATACGTGGCGCCAATCGTAGCTACTGGGATCTGCACGCCTTGAAAAACGGCGCTGATGTGGCTGGAGACATGATGCTGCTCAATGAATCTGTTAAAAAAATGCAAGTTTATAAGTAAATGACTTAAAAACATAAATAAAATATTTTTAATTAGTATATACTTACATCCCCTGAGCATCAAGTCTAAGTACAATGCGGCCGCCGATGGTGGAAGAACTCTCGGAGGTCTGTGCCGATCGGCTGATGGTAATACTGGTGCAGAGATCGAAGGCTGCGCCTCTGCTGGAGATCCAAACTCTCCATCTCCGACGCTCATATGATCTGATCTCACAGGATCCAAACTACGTCTCTGCTCACCCAAACTGTCATCGGTAGATCTACCTCTGCCCCTCATACTGAAAATACTAAAGATTCACACAATTAAATTACGATTAATGATTGACTATGTAAGAATTTAATACTTATAAAAAAAGTTAAATTTTAAAAAACCTTTATGTTTAATCGGTGTCATTTCTTTCATTAAATGTTGGTTCAACATCCGATGCCGTATCGGATTGCGAATCAGTTTCATTATCATCGGAAGGAAACCGAACATTTGCATCCGCAATTTGTTGGACATCACCACTTGGATCTCTAAGTGATGTTTCAGGAGCCCTTGTGTCATCCTCAATTGCATGCATTTCCATCTCATCCTCTTGAAATGCAGGGCACTCGGTTGATTGACTTGATGAACTCTCCTCTAATACGATTGTGAATGTGGGACGATTTTAGAAACGGCCCACCAATCTCGCTTGTCGTTGCGCAAACTTGGATATCCGCAGTAAAAGACTTGCTGAGCTTGGGATGCAAGGATGAATGGGTCATATTTCTGCAATCTTCATCGATGGTTCACTTCAACCAAATTATAGTCGTTATGAACCCTTTTGCCCACAGGAACTATCGGATCGAACCAATCACAATGAAACAATACGGTTCGTTTTATAGGCCAACCGGGATATTCAACTTCAACCACCTCTACTAACTTTCCATAATAATCCTGCATATTTCTCCAACACTTTCTCCTTTACACACACACCCCAGTTCTGCGTGCCTCTTGAAGCTGCTAATCGTTCAATCTGAAATTTGTACCCATTTACAAAATAGCCAGTAGAGGTTGTTACGGTCTTCAATGGCCATTGCGATAGACATTTAATGAAAATATTGTCGGTTGTCGACCATGGACCGTTGACCTATAAATTAATAAGCTATTGACATCCAATTCAAAAATAATAGCCATTATCGAAATTGATTGAGTGATACTACTCACAAATTCATAAAACCAGTAAGCAAACTCCGTTTCTAATTCTGCCCAATTGCAACTTGACTGATGTCGGGATTCATCTGTCGTTGTCTATCACAAAACATCCTTATGGGATGAAAAGGATGAAAACTACTGTTATAAATTAAATATTATGGTATATTATTATATAAATTTAAATTTTCAATTTAGCATTGAAGTATACACTTACTCAATATAGGATCGACTTCTCGACAGTTCATTAGGATGTAATAATGTGCTGCATTATACTCTATATCGCTAAGATTTCTTGACTTCTGCCCACCAAATGAACGGCCGATAGCTTTAAAAATTGATATTCTACCGTCATTAGCTTCTGCTTCGTCCAAACATACGTCATCGTTACGACCATGATTTCGTCTCCTTGTGTGGACGTGACCCTCAAAGTAATGTGAGGCAAAAGCTGAAACTTCTTCGACCAAGTGTGCATTGCATATAGAACCTTCAACCCTTGCCTTATTACGCACATTATTTTTTAACTTCTTAAGATACCTATATGTAAAGTTGCAACAAAAAATTAACGAATTTATCAAGCAATGAAATATATTTGAAATGTCAACATATCTTAATGATGTATATATTTATCTCTCGAAAGGATACATCCAGCGATACTGCACGGGTCCAGCTATGCTCGCTTCGTATGGCAAGTGAACCGGTAAATGCTCCATTGAGTCAAAAAACTGGAAGGAAATATTCGCTCAAGCTTGCATAAAATAATTGGAATTTCCTCCTCAAGCCTTGCCATGGATGCAGAAGTAATGACTGTGGCAGATAACTCCTTGAAGAATAAGCTGAGCTCCGTAATTGCCTTCCAGACATGTTGCGGAAGCAACTCACGAAAAGCTATAGGTAATAATCGTTGCATGAAAACATGGCGTCGTGGCTCTTCATGCCGAACAACTTGAGCTTATGCATGTCCACACACCTACCGATATTTGAGGCATAACCATCTGGAAATTTTAACCCTCTTAGCCAGTTACATAAAACTTCTCGTGAATTTCTGTCAAGAGTGTAACATGCTTTAGGATAGGTCCCATCGGCACTCCTCTCAAATCACCTCTTCTGCAGTACTGATTAAGTTCTTCTCTTAACTTTGCAGTATCTTTTGTTTTTCCCGGGATGTTTAGCACCGTGTTAAATATGTTATTAAAGAAATTTTTCTCGATATGCATAACATCCAAGTTGTGCCGGATGAGATTTGTGCTCGAATAAGGCAAATCCCAAAATATACTTCGCTTCTTCCAGTTATGTTCTTTACATATACGGCTATTTATTCTATCTGCATCCGGTTCCCATGCATACATCAACCCCAAATGCTCTATAGAATCAAATAGATCCGTGCCGGACCTAACCGGTTCGGCAAATTTTGTGACTGCTTTGTTCTTCCAGAAGGCGATCAAGTTACGCCTGTAAGGATGATTTGGGGGCAAGAACTTCCTATGGTTATCAAACCATGACTGCTTACCACTCTTCTGCAATGTAAATGCATCCGAATCATACATGCAATGAGGGCATGCCAGACGTCCAGCAGTGCTCCAACCAGACAACATTGCATATGCCGGAAAATTACTTATTGTCCACATCAAAGCAGCTCTCATTAAGAAATTTTGTTTCATAGAAATGTCGTAGGCTACCACTCCTGTTTCCCACAATATTTTCAATTCGGCCACCAACGGTTGCAGAAAGACATCAATCTTTTCCTTTGGATTTGATGGTCCTGGAACCAAAACGGTTAAAAACATTACAGTATCTTTCATGCACTTCCACGGAGGAAGGTTATATACAGTCAGTATCACAGGCCAACATGAATACTGTTGCCCCACTTGACCAAATGGTTGGAAGCCATCGGTACAAAGACCTAATCTCACATTCCTTATATCTTCAGCGAAATCAGGATGATTTTCATTGAAATGCTTCCAAGCCTTTGAATCTGATGGATGCCGCATTTCATCCTCTTTAGATTCATGTTCGGCATGCCATCTCATATCAGCAGCTGTTGCCTCAGATCTGTATAATCTCTGCAGGCGTGGGGTAAGAAGAAAGTAATGCATCTCTTGTAAGGCACACTTTTCCTCCTACTTGTACTGGCTCCTCCTTTGGTGTTTTTGAACCTCGATTGCCCACAAATCTTACACCATCTCAGCTCTGAGTCTTCACCCCAAAATATCATACAATTGTTCAAGCAACAATCGATCTTATTAACTGGGAGCCCAAGCCCACGCAACAACTTCTTTGTTGCGTAAAAACTGTCTGCGGCAACATTATCATTTGGCAGAATTTCTTTAATTAACTCAGCTACAGAATTGAACGCCTTTTCTGATAATCAATGTTCTGCCTTAATATTCAACATTCGAGCAGCTGTAGAGAACTGGGAATGACCCTCACACCCAGGATACAATTCTTGATTTGCAGCACGCAACATATCGTAAAATTGTTGTGCTTCTGGATTTGGTTCTTCCATAAATGTATTCTGATTGAAGTCATTACCCGATGCATTCATCACCATTTGTTCATATGTGTTTAAATTCACAAATGGTTCATCTACGGGAATTGACTCTTGTTGGCCTATAACAGCTGCTGGAATATCCTCTGGTTCACCATGACAGTACCAAACATAGTAATCAGGAACAAAACCCTTCTTACACAAATGCACCTTAACAGTTTCCACATCTCTGTAGGCTTTATTCTGACACCTTGTGGAAGTTGCATGGGCACCTAATCCTAGGCCCATCCATCCATTCAGGTTGGCTACATGCAAATGCGATAAATTCTTTCAATCCATTCAGAAAATCTGGATTCAGCAAGCCATCTTTTATCCTTGCATACATCCATGAGCGAGTCCCGCTCATTTTTGACCGACTTATACAAAGTCTGGTAAATCATTAAATGAAACCAAAAATAAAACTATATTAGTATTAATAAATATATAACTAAATTATTTCTTGGGCACAACTAAGGTTAATTACAACCAATTAAATCATTTATAAGTACCCAAATTTTTTTTAGGTAACTAAGGACCCTACCATGCAAGGGCGAGCCACGGCTACGATCCTTGGGGTGCTAGCAAGGACCGATGCATAGGTTCATGGCTAAAGGGAGGGCTTGAGTTTGTGTCGGGCCGCAAGGCGATGCGTTTAGTCATTAGACTTCACAAGAATTCAAGTGTCTTAAATAATTCTACCTTCACTCCATGTCTATAAGGTAAGGCCCTATCCCATTCAAGAATATTTTTGTGATATGTTATTCTACTATTAATTATCATCGATCGGTAACATTGAAATTTTGGCAGCATTTCCCCATATGTTCTCCTACATGTGTGGTATATAAGCCACACTAGGAGAACGTATGAGCAAATGCAATCCGAAATCTCACCCACGATGATTACTAGCAGACTAACATGTCACAAGAAATATTCCCAAACTGTCCACCAGGACAATTTGAGAATTTGCAAGACTAAGGCTTACAAATTCTCAAACGGGTCTAAAGGTTAAAGTGCTGTGATTATGGAAGTCCGAAGACAATCGAACTTATGCTTGTTATTCTTAACTTCTTGTGAATTATACATGTAATCACTAACTTTTTTAAGATTATTACGTCAAATACAAATATTTTCGAATACTAAAATGTAAATCATTGAAACTACTAATTTGTTGCTGGAAATTAAATAATATTACAACAAAACATTTTATTTAATATTTCAAACTGTAATGCATCATTCAGTTTGCAGCAGAATATAAATAATCAAGACATAACAATTGTAAATGAGTATAAATGCACAAATACTATTATCATAAACATTCTGCTTAAATTAATTATTACATAAATATTATGTAAATTAAATAATAATACAACAAGACTTCCTATCTAGCATTACAAATATTATTGAATAATCAAGACATAACAAACAGTCTATCCCCCCTCCCCCTGTTTAGGAAATTTTTTTTTGTTTTTTTTTGTCACAGTGGCCTGGCCACCGCTGCCGTGGCCGGACAAGAAAAGAAAAGGGGGGGGGGGGCGGGGGGGTTTCCCCCTCCCCCCCCCTGTTAAGGAATTTTTTTTTTTTTTTGTCACAGTGGCCTGGCCACCGTGGCCAGGCCACTGCCGGCCACGGCAGCGGCCGTGGCCTGGACAAGAAAAGAAAGGGGGGGGGGTTTTCCCCCACCCCCCAGTTAAGGGAAATTATTTTTCTTTTTTGTCACAGTGGCCTGAAAACCGTGGCCAGGCCACTGCCGGCCACGGCAGCGGCCGTGGCCGGAGAAACGGCCACGGCAGTGGCCGTGGCCGGAGAAGACGGCCACGGCAGCGGCCGTGGCCGCCTTGTCCGGCCGCGGCCACGGCCGTGGCCGGACAAGAAAAAACAAGGGGGGGGGGGTTTCCTCCCCTCCCCCTTGTTAAATTTTTTTTTTTTTTTTTGTGATTACAGTGGCCTGGCCACCGTGGCCTGGCCACTGCCGGCCACGGCNTTTTTTTAGGTAACTAAGGACCCTACCATGCAAGGGCGAGCCACGGCTACGATCCTTGGGGTGCTAGCAAGGACCGATGCATAGGTTCATGGCTAAAGGGAGGGCTTGAGTTTGTGTCGGGCCGCAAGGCGATGCGTTTAGTCATTAGACTTCACAAGAATTCAAGTGTCTTAAATAATTCTACCTTCACTCCATGTCTATAAGGTAAGGCCCTATCCCATTCAAGAATATTTTTTGTGATATGTTATTCTGCTATTAATTATCATCGATCGGTAACATTGAAATTTCGGCAGCATTTCCCCATATGTTCTCCTACATGTGTGGTATATAAGCCACACTAGGAGAACGTATGAGCAAATGCAATCCGAAATCTCACCCCACGATGATTACTAGCAGACTAACATGTCACAAGAAATATTCCCAAACTGTCCACCAGGACAATTTGAGAATTTGCAAGACTAAGGCTTACAAATTCTCAAACGGGTCTAAAGGTTAAAGTGCTGTGATTATGGAAGTCCGAAGACAATCGAACTTATGCTTGTTATTCTTAACTTCTTGTGAATTATACATGTAATCACTAACTTTTTTAAGATTATTACGTCAAATACAAATGTTTTCGAATACTAAAATGTAAATCATTGAAACTACTAATTGTTGCTGGAAATTAAATAATATTACAACAAAACATTTTATTTAATATTTCAAACTGTAATGCATCATTCAGTTTGCAGCAGAATATAAATAATCAAGACATAACAATTGTAAATGAGTATAAATGCACAAATACTATTATCATAAACATTCTGCTTAAATTAATTATTACATAAATATTATGTAAATTAAATAATAATACAACAAGACTTCCTATCTAGCATTACAAATATTATTGAATAATCAAGACATAACAAACAGTCTATCCCCCCTCCCCTGTTTAGGAAATTTTTTTTTGTTTTTTTTTGTCACAGTGGCCTGGCCACCGCTGCCGTGGCCGGACAAGAAAAGAAAAGGGGGGGGGGGGGCGGGGGTTTCCCCCCTCCCCCCCTGTTAAGGAATTTTTTTTTTTTTTTTGTCACAGTGGCCTGGCCACCGTGGCCAGGCCACTGCCGGCCACGGCAGCGGCCGTGGCGGACAAGAAAAGAAAGGGGGGGGGGGTTCCCCCCACCCCCCCAGTTAAGGAAATTATTTTTTCTTTTTTGTCACAGTGGCCTGAAAACCGTGGCCAGGCCACTGCCGGCCACGGCAGCGGCCGTGGCCGGAGAAGACGGCCACGGCAGTGGCCATGGCCGGAGAAGACGGCCACGGCAGCGGCCGTGGCCGCCTTGTCCGGCCGCGGCCACGGCCGTGGCCGGACAAGAAAAAACAAGGGGGGGGGTTTCCTCCCCTCCCCCTTGTTAAATTTTTTTTTTTTTTTTGTGATTACAGTGGCCTGGCCACCGTGGCCTGGCCACTGCCGGCCACGGCAGCGGCGTGGCCGGAGAAGACGGCCACGTAGCGGCCGTGGCCGAAGAAGATGGCCACGGCTGCGGCCGTGGCCGCCTTGTCCGGCCGCGGCCACGGCCGTGGCCGGACAAGAAAAAACAAGGGGAGGGGTTTCCTCCCCTCCCCCCTGTTAATTTTTTTTTTTTTTTTGTGATTACAGTGGCCTGGCCACCGTGGCCAGGCCACTGCCGGTGCGGCCACGGCCGTGGCCGGACAAGAAAAAAAAGGGGGGGGGGTTTCCTCCCCTCCCCCCTGTTAAAAAAAAAAAAAAAATTTCTTTGTGATTACAGTGGCCTGGCCACCGTGGCCAGGCCACTGCGGCCACGGCAGCGGCCGTGGCCGCCTTGTCCGGCCGCGGCCACGGCGTGGCCGGACAAGAAAAAACAAGGGGGGGGGGGTTTCCTCCCCTCCCCCTGTTAAAAAAAAAAAATTTCCTTAACTGTGATTACAGTGGCCTGGCCACCGTGGCCAGGCCACTGTGGCCACGGCAGCGGCCGTGGCCGGAGAAGACGGCCACGGCAGCGGCCGTGGCGGCCACGGCCTTGTCCGGCCGCGGCCACGGCCGTGGCCGGACAAGAAAAACAAGGGGGGGGGGGGTTTCCTCCCCTCCCCCTGTTAAAAAAAAAAAAAAAATTTTTTTGTGATTACAATGGCCTGGCCACCGTGGCCAGGCCACTGGCCGGCCACGGCAGCGGCCGTGGCCGTAGGAAAACAATAAAAAAAAAATAATTTTTTTAAAGATTATTGGGGCTAACCTTGGTTGAGATGAGATCGTCGGGTAGCCGAAGTCGGATGAGATCACCGGGTACCCGGAGGACGGGGATGCGCCGGAGTATCGAGCGAGGATCACGGCGGCGCTAGGTCAAGACGGGAAGGAGGAAAGGAGAAAGGGTCGGCTTAAATATAGGTAATTAGCGACACCAAAATTGCATTGCAATTTTTGTCGCAATATATTTTTTTTTTGTCTTAGCGACGCACTAGGGCATCGCTAATCCATCGTTAATACATGTTTATAATAATTTTCTGAAAACATAGCGACGCCAATAAATGCGTCGCTAACGAGTCGCTAAATTGGCGCCATCATCTGGCGGAAAAAATATTTTTATTTTCTAATAATTGCGTCGCTAAGGCATCTCAATATTTTTTTAATATTTTAAATTGATTAAAATAAAAACTTATTACATATATTGCGACGCAAGCAATGCGTCGCAATTATTTTTTAAATATTTTAAATAAAATATTAAATTTATTATAATAATTGTGACAAAAATTGCATCATAATTATTTTTTAATATTTTTAATCAGCTATATGTATTCTAATAATATTGCGACGCATATATTTTGTCGCAGTATTTGTTTTAATTTTTTTAAACTGTGTCGCTAAGGCGTCGCAATAATTTGTTAATATTTATAAATGATAATATTTATAATTAATGTTAATAATTGTGACGATAAATGGCGTCGCAATTTATTTTATAAAATTTTTAATTACATAAATTTATTTAAAAAACATTGCGACGATCGGCGACGATCCGACGGTTGCGATCGATCCAAGCCTTGATCCCGATCGGCCACGACCGATCTCGGACCGTGGCGATCCGTCCGATCGGCGACGATCCGAGGTTGCGATCGATCCAAGCCCTGATTCCGATCGGCGACGACTGATCGCGGACTGCGGCAATCGGTTCATCAGCAAAGATCCGACGGTTGCGATCGATCCAAGCCCTGATCCCGATCGGCCACGACCTATCTCGGACAGTTGCAATCCGTCCGAGATCGGCGACGATCCGACGGTTGCGATCGATCCAAGCCCTGATCCCGATCGGCACGACTGATCTCGGACCGCGGCAATCGGTCCGATCGGCAAAGATCTGACGGTTGCGATCGATCCAAGTCGTGATCCCGATCGGCCACGACCGATCTCGGACCGTGGTGATCCGTCCGAGATCGGCGACGATCCAACGGTTGCGATCGATCCAAGCCCTGATCCCGATCGACCACGACCGATCTCGAAATGTGGCGATCGGTCCAATCGGCGACGATCCGACGGTTGCGATCAATCCAAGCCCTGATCCCGATCGGCCATGACCGATCTCAGACCGTGGCGATCCGTCCGATCGGCGACGATCCGAAGGTTGCGATCGATCCAAGCCCTGATTCCGATCGGCGACGACCGATCGCGGACCGTGGCAATCGGTCCGATCGGCAAAGATCGACGGTTGCGATTGATCCGAGCCCTGATCCCGATCGGCCATGACCTATTCGGACAGTTGCAATCCGTCCGAGATGGCGACGATCCGACGGTTGCGATCGATCCAAGCCCTGATCCCGATCGGCCACGACCGATCTCGGACCGTGGCGATCCATCCGAGATCGGCGACGATCCAACAGTTGCGATCGATCCAAGCCCTGATCCCGATTGGCGACGACCGATCGCGGACCGCAGCAATCGGTTCGATCGGCAAAGATCTGATGGTTGCGATCGATTCAAGCCGTGATCCCGATCGGCCACGATCGATCTCGGACCGTGGCGATCCGTCCGAGATTGGCGACGATCCAACGGTTGCGATCGATCCAAGCCCTGATCCCGATTGACCACGACCGATCTCAAAACGTGGCGATCGGTCCAATCGGCGACGATTGACGGTTGCGATCGATCCAAGCCCTGATCCCGATCAGCCACGACCGATCTCGGACCATGGCGATCCGTCCAATCGACGACGATCCGAGGGTTGCGATCGATCCAAGCCCTGATTCCGATCGGCGACGACCGATCGCGGACCGCGGCAATCGGTCCGATCAGCAAAGATCCGACGGTTGCGATCGATCCAAGCCCTGATCCCGATCTGCCACGACCTATCTCGGACAGTTGCAATCCGTCCGAGATCGGCAACGATCCGACGGTTGCGATCGATCCAAGCCCTGATCCCGATCGGCCACGACCGATCTCGACCGTGGCGATCCGTCCGAGATCGGCGACGATCCAACGGTTGCGATCGATCCAAGCCCTGATTCCGATCGGCGATGACCGATCGCGGACCGCGGCAATCGGTCCGATCAGCAAAGATCCGACGGTTGCGATCAATCCAAGCCGTGATCCCGATCGGCCACGACCTATCTCGGACAGTTGCAATCCGTCCGAGATCGGCGACGATCCGACGGTTGCGATCGATCCAAGCCATGATCTCGATCGGCCACGATCGATCTCGGACCGTGGCGATCCATCCGATCAGCGACGACCCGAGGGTTGCGATCGATCCAAGCCCTGATCCCGATCGGCGACGACTGATCGCGGACCGCGGCAATCGGTCCGATCGGCAAAGATCCAACGGTTGCGATCGATCCAAGCCCTGATCCCAATCGGCCACGACCGATCTCGGACCGTGGCGATCCGTCCGAGATCGGCGACGATCCAACGGTTGCGATCGATCCAAGCCCTGATCCCGATCAGCCACGACCGATCTCGAAACGTGGTGATCCGTCCGAGATCGGCGACGATCCAACGGTTGCGATCGATCCAAGCCCTGATTTCGATCGGCGACGACCGATCACAGACCGCGGCAATCGGTCTGATCGGCAAAGATCCGACGGTTGCGATCGATCCAAGCCGTGATCCCGATCGGCCATGACCTATCTCGGACAGTTGCAATCCATCCGAGATCGGCGACGATCCGACGGTTGCGATCGATCCAAGCCATGATCTCGATCAGCCACGACCGATCTCGACCGTGGCGATCCGTCCGATCAACGATGATCCGAGGGTTGCGATCGATCCAAGCCCTGATCCCGATCGGCGACGACCGATCGTGGACCGCGGCAATCGGTCCGATCGGCAAAGATCCGACGGTTGCGATCGATCGAAGCCCTGATCCCGATCGGCCATGACCGATCTCGGACCATGGCGATCTGTTCGAGATCGACGATGATCCAACGGTTGCGATCGATCCAAGCCCTGATCCCGATCGGCCACGACCGATCTCGAAACGTGGCGATCGGTCCAATCGGCGACGATCCGAGGGTTGCGATCGATCCAAGCCCTTATTCTGATCGGTCATGATCGATTTTCGATCGATCGCTATTTAACATAATTAATTTTTTTAAATATATAACGACGCAAAGGATTACGTCGTATTTTTTTAATATAATAATTATAATATATAAAAAATTAACTTTAATTTTAATAATTACGATGCAATAAGTACGTCGCTATATTAAAACATAATTTTCCTAATTAATATTTTGGCTTATTACATCGCTAATGCGTCGCTATTTAACATAATTAATTTTTAAAAATATTGCAACTCACTGTGTTACGTCGTAATTATTTTTTCTCATATTTATAATTTATAAAATTTAATTTTATTTAAAATAATTACGACGCAGTATTGCGTCGCTAAATTAAAAATAATTTTAATTTATTTTCTGATTTATTGCGTCACTAATGCGTCGCTATTTAAAATATTTAATTTTTTCTAAAATATTGCGACGCACTGGGTGGCATCGCAATCTTTTTTAAAATATTAATACTGTAAAAAATATAATTCCATTTAAATTATTTGCGACGCAATTGTTTCGTCGCTAAATTAAAAATAATTTTTCTATTTTCTAGTTTATTGCGTCGCTAAGGCGTCGCTATTTAAAATATTTAATTCTTTTCAAAATATTATGACGCAATGGTTGGCGTCGCAAAATTTTTTAAAATATTAATAATGTAAAAAATATAATTCTATTTAAATTATTTGCGACGCAATTGTTGCGTCGCTAAATTAAAATTAATTTTTCTATTTTCCAATTTTATTGCATCGCTAAGGCATCGCTATTTAAAATATTTAATTCTTTTCAAAATATTACGACGCACTGCTATGCGTCGCAATATTTTGTAAACTATTTGTACTTTAAACAATATAATTTCATTTAAATTATTTGCGACGTATTTGTTGCGTCGCTAAATTAAAAATAATTTTTCTTATTTTCTAGTTTATTGCGTCGCTAATGCGTCGCTATTTAATATATTTAATTCTTTTAAAAACATTGCGACGCACTGTGATGCGTCACAATATTTTTTTCCGATAATTAGATTTTATAAATTTAATTTCATTTCAATTATTTGCGACGCAATTGGTGCGTCGCTAAATTAAAAATAATTTTTCTAATTATCTATTTTATTGCATCGCTAATGCGTCGCTATTTAAAATATTTAATTCTGTTAAAAACATTGCGACGCAAATATTGTGTCGCAATATTTTTATTGATATTTATATTTCATAAAAAATTAATTTAAAAATATTGCGACATAATATTTGCATCGCAATATTAAAAATTTAATTTTTTTTGATTTTTTGGTTAATTGAGTCGCTAATGCGTTGCAATATTTTGTTGTCACAAAGGCGTCGCAAAGTGGTCGCAATTTAGCGACGCAATTATGCGTCGCTAAATTTGCGTCGCTATTTCAGTATTTTCTTATAGTGTAACCTCCATGTGCCGTGTCGCGCTGCGGGCCGCGTCCTGTTAGAGTTGGTGGCTGCAGGGCATGGCCGATCGTTACGGCGCTTGCCAGGCGTGTCCCTCCTTTTTGGTTGTCTATCCCTCGTAGAGCATTTGATCATAGAGTGCTCGCATGGCACTGTTCATGCCCTTGAATGAGCTTCAGAGAAAGCTGTGGGTGAATACTTGCATGGTATTGTTCACCGGCACTGTTCAATGTCGAAGCCCGAGAGGGGTCTCGGGGTAGGATGTTGTGGATGGATCCCGAGACCGACGGGGGGTCTCGGGGTAGGATGTTGTGGATGGACCCCGAGACCAACGAGGGATCTCGGGGTAGGATGTTGTGAGTGCACCCCGAGACCGACGGGGGGTTTCGGGGGTTGAGATGCTGTGGATGGACCCCGAGACCGACGGGGGGTTTCGGGGTAGGATGTTGTTGATGCACCCCGAGACCGACGGGGGGTCTCGGGATAGGATGTTGTGAATGCACCCCGAGACCGACGGGGGGTCTCGGGGTAGGATGTTGAGACCGCACCCCGAGACCGATGGAGGGTCTCGGGGTAGGATGTTGTGACCGCACCCCGAGACCGATGGGGGGTCTCAGTGTAGGATGCTGTGAATGCACCCTGAGACCCACGGAGGGTCTCGGGATAGGATGCTGTGAATGCACCCCGAGATCGACGGAGGGTCTCGGGGTAGGATGTTGTGATCGCACCCTGAGACCGGTGGGGGGTCTCGGGGTAGGATGCTGTGAATGCACCCCGAGACCGACGGGGGTCTTAGGGTAGGATGCTGTGAATGCACCCCGAGACCGACAGAGAGTCTCGGGGTAGGATGTTGATGGACCAGGAGGTCGAGGTGGGCCGAAGCTGATGCCGAGACTGATGCCGAGATGGGAATGGGCCGGGACCGACACAGAGGTCGAGGTGGGCTGGAGCTGACGCCGAGACCGACGCTAAGATGGGAATGGGCCGTGATCGACACGGAGGTCGAGATGGGCTGGAGCCGACGCCGAGACCTATGTCGAGATGGAAATGGGCCGCGACCGACCCGGAGGTCGAGGTGGGCCTTGAAGGTCAAAGCGGGGCTCTGTCAGCTTTCTTCACGGTTCTCTAACGGTGTTGGATCAGCCACATCAGATGCCCCCTCGCCCCTGAGACGAAGCGGGTCCGCCCCAGCAAGGCGAAAGGGGCGTTACCTCCCAAGTGGCTGATCCTTGCTTGATGCAGGGCTTCATGCCTGGATGGTGCAAGGCTTCAGGTGCCGACGGGTGTCGGGCTTCATGCCTGGCTGGTGCAGGGCTTCATGTGCCGACGGGTCGGGCTTCAAGTGCCGACGGGTGTCGGGCTTCAGGTGCCGACGGGTGTTGGGCTTCATGCCTGGCTGGTGCAGGGCTTCATGTGCCGATCGGAGTCGGGCTTCATGCCTGGCTAGCGCAGGGCTTCATGCCTGGCTGGTGAGGGCTTCAGGTGCCGACGGGTGTCGGGCTTCATGCCTGGCTGGTGCAGGGCTTCATGTGCCGATGGGTGTCGGGCTTCAGGTGCCGACGGGTGTCGGGCTTCATGCCTGACTGGTGCAGGGCTTCATGCTTGGCTGGTGCAGGGCTTTAGGTGCCGATGGTTGTCGGGCTTCATGCCTGGCTGGTGCAGGGCTTCATGCCTGGCTGGCCCAGGGCTTTGGGTGCCGACCGGAGTCGGGCTTCATGCCTGGCTGGTGCAGGGCTTCATGCCTGGCTGGCGCAGGGCTTCATGTGCCGACGGGTGTCGGGCTTCATGCCTGGCTGGCCCAGGGCTTTGGTGCCAACCGGGGTCGGGCTTTTGTTGCTGAGAGCCGATGGTACACCGCTCTGCCAGTGGTACACTGGGCTTTATGCCTGGCTAGCCCAGGGCTTTGGTGCCGACCGGGGTCATGCTTTTGTTGCTGAGAGCTGGTGGTACACCGCTCTGCCAGTGGTACACTGGGCTTCATGCCTGGCTGGCCCAGGGCTTTGGTGCCGACCGAGGTCGGGCTTTTGTTGCTGAGAGCCGGTGGTACACCGCTCTGCCAGTGGTACACTGGGCTTCATGCCTGGCTGGCCCAGGGCTTTGGTGCTGACCAGGGTCGGGCTTTTGTTGCTGAGAGCTGATGGTACACCGCTCTGCTAGTGGTACACTGGGCTTCATGCCTGGTTGGCCCAGGGCTTTGGTGCCGACCGGGGTCGGGCTTTTGTTGCTGAGAGCCGATGGTACACCGCTCTGCCAGTGGTACACTGGGCTTCATGCCTGGCTGGCCCGGGGCTTTGGTGCCGACCGGGGTCGAGCTTTTGTTGCTGAGAGCCGGTGGTACATCGCTCTGCCAGTGGTACACTGGGCTTCATGCCTGGCTGGCCCAGGGCGTTGGTGCCGACCGGGTCGGGCTTTATGCCTGGCTGGCCTAGGGCTTTGGGTGCCGACCGGAGTCGGGCTTTATGCCTGGCTGGCCCAGGGCTTTGGGTGCCGACCGGAGTCGGGCTTAGAGTGCCGGCGCTTGGGGCCGATCGAGGTCTTCCCTGCTGGACCCGGGCTTTTTGTATGCCAAAGCGAGGTTGGCCTTGGATGTTGATGCATGGTAGATCTTCACTGCATGACATTTTTAAGTATTAATGAAAGAATTGTCTTAAGTGCGATGTACTTAGCTCTTGTAGCACCCATGTTTTTCCTTTTGTGGATTTAAGCACTTCCGCTCGCTGGTGGTTTGCCCCCCAGGGAGTCATGTTAGTCGGATTGGAAGTGTCGTTGTCCTTACTTGGGCCTTCCCTCGCATTGGAGGCCAGGACGAGATGTCTAGCCAGGAAGAAGCTAGAAATCGGGACAAAGCTAGAGTCTGTTGAGGAAAGCCCCGACAGTTGGTGGTCATTGAAGATGAGAGGCTGGGAGAGTCCACTGAGGGTGGACGATTAGGAGAAGATGTTGCTGTGAGGCCCCTTTGCCTAGCTCTTTCTTTGAAGAGATTGATTGCCCTCAGTGCAGAAGCTTGAGAGCAGCTAGAACAAAATCCGTAAAAGGTCCTCGGCTCGGTTTGGCTCTCGGCTTACTACCACCAGAAATTGACATGCCCATAAATCCTTGAGGTGACGAATAATGTCTCAAGTTCATCCCTTTTGGAAATTATTCTTCGACCCATGCTGCAGTCTGCCTCTGGTTAATTGTTGAGCCTTTGAGTGAGCTCTCCCAGCCGTTGGTGTTGTTTGTCCAGACGCTTCTTCACCTTAGGTTTAAGATCTTTCCCATATGGCTCAGAAGATGAGTGATGAGAGGAGTGGTAGCTTGAGCGGGGGGTAGGAGACTGCAGTTTCTTGAAAGATTTGCTTCTGCAGCTCATGAACTGCTGCACTGAAGGCTTGAACTTGCTGACTGAAGATAGCCAGCTGGGGTTGGTGGTGAGTGAGGAGCAGAGAGAATGATCCCTTGTTGCTCAGTGTGACATGGATGCCCCCCGGCGTGATTGGTGAGGACCTTCCGGACGTGCATCACCACCAAAGGCTTGACGCTGCCCCCCAGCGTAGCTAGTGGAGACCTCTTGCGCACAGGCCATCACCATTGTTTAAGAGCTCGGGGAAAGAGGAGTTGTCGATTGCCAATTCAAAATCTCTCTTATCCCCCCTACCTGGCGCGCCAATCTGATGATGCCAAATCACCGGCCTCTAGCATGCGGTCGCCTCCTCCAGCGAGCTCTTCACGCCTGCAAGCAAGTCCCGGGGGCCGGAGATTCCGGCGGGGACCCTCCGATGCTCAAGTCAGTGGTCTGGGCATCAGCCGTGAGTTTGAGGAAGCTCGAAAGAGAAAAAGAGAGAGAGGCCCAGAGAAGAGCCTTCTCTGTGAGCGTTTCGGGGTGTCATGAGCGTGTTACCTGGTCGAGGTCCCTCTTACCCTTTTTATCGATGCCTGGAATCCGTCGGCTTGGGACGTGATCTCTTGTCAGAGCATTAATTGATGGTAGTACGATGGAGCTTACCTCCATGTGCCGTGTCGCGCTACGGGCCGCATCCTATCAGAGTTGGTGGCTGCAGGGCATGGCCGATCGTTACGACGCTTGCCAGGCGTGTCCCTCCTTTTTGGTTGTCTATCCCTCGTAGAGCATTTGATCATAGAGTGCTCGCATGACACTGTTCATGCCCTTGAATGAGCTTCAGAGAAAGCTGTGGGTGAATACTTGCATGGTACTATTCACCGGCACTGTTCAATGTCCGATCCCGAGAGGGGTCTCGGGTCTCAGTGGTTGGATGTTGTGAATGGACCCCGAGACCGACGGGGGGCCTCGGGGGTTGAGATGCTATGGATGGACCCCGAGACCGACGGGGGGTCTCGGGGTAGGATGTTGTGGATGGACCCCGAGACCGACGAGGGGTCTTGGGGTAGGATGTTGTGAGTACACCCCGAGACCGACGAGGGGTCTCGGGGTAGGATGTTGTGAGTGCACCCCGAGACCGACGGGGGGTCTCGGGGTAGGATGTTGTGAGTGCACCCCGAGACTGACGGGGGGGTCTCGGGGTAGGATGTTGTGAATGCACCTCGAGACCGACGGAGGGTCTCGGGGTAGGATGTTGAGACCGCACCCCGAGACCGACGAACGGTCTCGGGGTAGGATGTTGTGACCGCACCCCGAGACCGATGGGGGGTCTCGGGGTAGGATGCTGTGAATGCACCCCGAGACCGACGGGGGGTCTCGGGGTAGGATGTTGTGACCGCACCCTGAGACCGACGGGGGGTCTCGGGGTAGGATGCTGTGAATGCACCCCGAGACCGATGGAGGGTCTCGGGGTAGGATGTTGTGACCGCACCCCGAGATCGGCGGGGGGTCTCGGGGTAGGATGCTGTGAATGCACCCCGAGACCGACGCCGAGATGGGAATGGGCCGGGACTGACACGGAGGTCGAGGTGGGCCGAAGCCGACACCGAGATGGGAATGGGCCGTGACTGACACGGAGGTCAAGGTGGGCCGAAGCCGACACCGAGATCGACACCGAGATGGAGATGGGTCGCGATCGACCCGAAGGTCAAGGTGGGCCTTGGAGGTCGAAGCGTGGCCTTTTGGAGAACCCCGCACGTGACATGGCCCTTTTTCCTTTTTGTTCTCTTTCTTCATTATGACGAGATACTTGTTGCAGTTTGGAGCAATATCGCAGATGAAATATTTAATACCCATCATGCCCTTTGAAAGAAAAGCCAAGTAGAATAGTAAGGCCGCCTATGAATTAAGCATCCAGGAAGGCCACCGCGGCCGCCTAGGAAAATCGTGTGGAAATTGTTGTCTTAAGAGGATGCCATCCAAAATTGTTGCCTTTATTGCTCATGGGGTCAGTTGGCCCCATCAAATGCCCCCCACACTCCTTGAGCTTGTGTGCCGCACATCAACTAAGCGAAAGGAATGTAGAACTTTAAGAAATTTTGGAGGTAAATTAATTACCTTACGCCGCCACTCAAAGCAGCGTACGCCAATTTTTGGGGGAATGCTCGTCAGTTAGCCGCTGAGGCAAAGATAAATCCGATGAGGCTGCAATAACGCCGCTGAGGCAAAGGTAAAGCTGTTGAGGCTGAGATAATGCCGTTGAGGCTAGGGGTGCAACTTGGCCCCGGCCCGCAGAACCCGATTTGCAGTAGTATTCAAACTCTAGTTTGCTTAACCCAAACCCGAAGGATCCGGATTGAACCCGGACCGATTTACAACTTGGGCCGGGTTAGGGTTGCAGTCAACCCGAACCCAAGAAAACCCAAACACGCAAAGCCACAAGCAGCAGGCCCACTGTGTTGTGGAAGTGATGATTTAGCCTTATTTGTTAGGTTTAAAGTATAGAGCTGACAATGGTTTTGTGAAAGTGATGATTCTTGGTATGAACATTCCACCAGAACATTCATTACCTTTTAAAATGAGCAATATATCTTTAACCATTGCATTTTATCATGTAATGTTGGTGGGCCAAACTAGTATCTTTATTTTTTTTAATTATCTTCTTTGAGACATTTGTAACTTCTAATATGATGTTTGCCAAAATTTTATGAAAGCATCTAGGAAGAGGTGATGAGCAGAAAACTAAAACATCTGGGAAAGGGGTGATGAGTAAAAAATCAGAGAGCTTTGGATGGCGAATGCAGTCTCACTACTTGAAAAAGATTTCTCATACCAGACTTATGTGGTCTTCTAACTGGCTCTTTATATCGTCTCAATATTTTCTGCTTTCGAAGGATAAAGGTGACTTCATCAATGCATATAGTGGCTATTGAAATGTTATGCAACATTTGGATTACTTTGGATATGTTTTGGTTTAAGAATGTACTTTTTTTGTTTTAGTCTTATGTAAAAGATGTATATTTTTAGACATGTAATTTGAAATGTGAAGCTTGTTTGTTTCAAACTTTAGCTTGTTTATACAATGTAAAGCTTATTTGTTTCAAACTTTAGCTTATTTTTGCAATGTTAAGCTTGTTTGTTTTAGATTGTCATATATATATTTTCTATCAACCCGAATTCCAACCCGAAACTCAACCTGAACCCAATTTTTAAAAATAGGGTTAGGGTTGAGGTTTTACAAATAGGGTTAGGGTTAGGGTTAGGGTTGACATTTATAAATAGGGTTAGGGTTAGTGTTGGGGAGATTGTCGAGAAATTGTTGCCCCAATTTTATTAATTTTGATGATTACCAAAAGCCATGAGTATATTAAAAGATGCAATGAATTTATTTACATGAGCAATGAATTTATTTCTCATAATCAATGAGTATGTTAAGTATGACTATAATCAATTGGAAAGTAGCTTCAAGCTTCATGTTTAAGCTTTCAAAAAGAAATTTTTATACTTCATATTTCAATCAATGAGTTTTTGGAATATATCTTGAATTGATTCTTAATGTCAAATTTATTATATTCAAGTCAAAAATTAATTTAAAATTAATCTGGAATGAATTTGAAAGTCAATCAGAAAATTCTCTGATTTTTGATACGTTCCGGAGCCGACTCTAGAGTTTCAGAGTCGACTCCACTCAGTATATAGAGATTCCTGATTTTCTCAAGTCGACCCCTGTGATTTCAAGAGTCGACCCCCGATATTATCGAGCCGACTCCATGACTGTAAGAGTCGACTCTGCTCAGACTTCTCGAGTCATTTTTCTGAGCACTTCTCGAGTCGACCCCTTGCTTTTCATGAGTCGACCCCCGACTGTCAGGAGCCGACACCTTATTTTTCTTGAGTCGACCCCTTAACTATCTGAATGTTTCTATTTTTGGCATTGCGTCTTCGAGCCGACTCGCCTAAAGTTGGAGCCGACTCCAACAAATCTGGACGTGACTTTTATGTATGCCAACTCAGCGCCAATGGTAATATTTTTCAATAACGGCTATATTTCTTTGTTTCTAACGGCTATATTTTTGCAGAGTCTATAAATAGAGAGGCCGTTTTCAAATCAAAATATACATATATAGATCAAGAGAAAAAAAAGGGAGAAAAATCTTTCAGAAAGAGGAAAAACAGAGCGTCATTTGAAAAATCCGAGATTCAAAAATAGAGTGAAAGAGAAGGAGTGAAATCAAAGGAGACTTCATCTGTGCTCAAGTTCATCAATCCAAGAAAGTCTAGAAGAAAATCCAAGAGCCATTCAAGATCAAATCAAGAGATTTTCAACATTCAAAGAAAGGGAGAATAAGTTCAAATCAACTCCAACATTCAATCCGTAAAGAATCTGAGCTGAGGCTCGATTCCACACTTCAAAGGAGTTGAGGAAAAGAAGAAAAGAAGAAAAGCCTGCACTCAAATCGAATCTAAACAGGCCCTTCTAAACTTTGCTTTTATTTTGAAATATCTGCTCAAAAGGAGCTGTTTTGTACTAAACTCATATTTTTATCTTGTGGTTTGCTAATTCAATCAGTGGATTGAATAGTGGAGGTAGTTTACCTCGGCACAAGCTAAGGATAGCTTGTGTGTTGGTTTTATGCTGGTGAGCCCGTGTAAAACCGGCTGGGTTCATTGTGATCCCGGGAAAACAACAAGTTTGGGTTGTGAGCTTGTAAAACAACTCGACTGTAATCGAGAAGATTATAGTGTGGACCCAAGTGGAGCTTGGGAGTGGACGTAGGTGTTGGATACACCGAACCACTATAAAATCTTTGTGTTTGCCGTGTTTATTTGTCTCTCTCTCTCTGCTATTGTGCTTTAACTTGAATTAATTGTGTATATCCTCTCATCAATAGTTTAAATTATTTTAAAAGGCTTAATTTTTAAAGTACCCAATTCACCCCCCCTCTTGGGTTGCCATCTGGGCCAACAATTGGTATCAGAGCTTGTGCTCATTTGTTTTTGATTGATCACACGATCAAGAGCGAAAGATCCAAATGGCAACACAAGCCAGCTCGAGTTTTGCTGAGGGCCATTCTACAAATAGACCACCCTTATTTAATGGTTCCAACTATTCATATTGGAAAGCAAGAATGAGGATATTCATTCAAGCTTCAGATTATGAATTATGGAGTGTCATAATTAATGGACCTAGTACACCCACACACTTAGTTGATGGTTCTATAGTTCCTAAGCCCGAAAGGGATTGGAATGAAAATGATAGGAAGATGGCTCAGCTTAATGCAAAAGCCATGAATGTTTTATATTGTTCTCTTGATGCTAATGAATTTAATCGTATCTCTACCTGTAATTCCGCTAAAGAGATATGGGATAGATTAGAGGTTACCCATGAGGGAACCAACCAAGTTAAAGAATCTAAGATTAATATACTTGTGCATAAATATGAATTGTTTAGCATGGAACAATCTGAAACCATAACATGCATGTATACTAGATTTACTGATATTGTTAATGGTTTGAAGAGTCTTGGAAAAACCTATACTAATGCTGATTTGGTTCGCAAAATTCTTAGGTCACTACCAAGATCATGGGAAGCCAAAATGACAGCCATTCAAGAAGCCAAAGATCTAAACACTTTACCTTTGGAAGAGCTTCTTGGATCCCTTATGACCCATGAATTGACAATGAAGCAACATGTGGAGGAGGATAGCAAAAAAAGAAGACAATTGCCCTCAAGGCTGCAGAAGTTGAAGATAGCAGCAGCGATGATGAGGATGATGATGAAGACACAGCTCTTCTAGCAAGAAAATTTAAGAAATTTATGAGGAGAAAGAAACCCTTCCACAAAAAGAAATTTGGAAATAAGATGGAAGGAGAAAAGGAAAAAGATAAGGACAAGGACAAAGAGAAAGACCCCTTGATCTGTTATGAATGTAAGAAACCGGGGCATTATAGATATGATTGTCCGCAATTGAAAAAGACTTTCAAGAAAAAGAAGAAAGCGTATGTTGCAACTTGGAGCGACAGTGATGAATCTTCTTCCGAAGAAGAAGAACAAAAAGAGGTTGCCAACATTTGTTTTATGGCGAACGACGACGACGAGGTAAGTTCTGAAAACCCTTGTGATGATTTTGCTTTTGATGAATTATTTGAAGCCTTCAATGAACTTGTAGATGATTTTAAAATTTTGAAAAAGAAATATAAATCTCTGAAAACTGAAAACATAAACTTAATTAAAGAGAAAAATGAAGTGATGCTTGCAATTAAAGATTTAAAAGGTAAAAAGGAGATGTTTCTTAAAGAAAAGGATGATTTTACTCATGAAATTAATATACTAAAATCTGAAAACGAAAATCTAATAAAAGATTTGAAAAAGCAAATACAAACTCTATCTTTGGGAAATGAACAGCATATTGTAGAAAATAAATTTCTAAAGAAAGAAGTTAAAAAATACAAAGATATTGTTGATAAATTCACCTTAAGTTCTACTAAACTAAACATGATTTTAGAAAGTCAAAAAGCAGTTTTTGATAAGGCTGGATTAGGATATAATACATTTAGAAAACAAAAATCTTTGAAAAACATTTTTGTACGTGCTAGCCAAAGTAACATCACTTGTTTTAAATGCAATTTAAAAGGGCATAAATCATTTGAATGTAATTTACAAAAACCAAATAAGAATTTAAATTTTAAAGGAAGAAAATATGGGTTCCAAAAGGAACAATATTTGTTGCTACTAACCATGAAGGACCCAAGAAAGCTTGGGTACCTAAACATAAAGTTTGATTTTATTGCAGGAATGTCATGTGGCCAAAAGATCAAAGAGAAAGTGGTATCTTGATAGTGGCTGCTCAAGACATATGACGGGTGACAAAGAAGAATTCATCACCCTTGAAGAAAAGAAAGGAGGAGTTGTTACGTTCGGTGATAATGGTAAAGGTCAGATTATGGGCCTTGGTAAAATCCGTATAACTCCATCCACTTTTATAGATAATGTACTTTATGTTGATGGTTTGAAGCATAACTTAATTAGTATAAGCCAATTGTGCGATAAAGATTTTAAAGTATCATTTGAAACTTCTTTCTGCACAGTATCTAATTCCATTGATAATAGCATTGTATTTACTGGTTATAGACATGGCAATGTTTACTTGGTTGATCTAGATAAATTATCTATGAGTGATCATTGCTTAATTGCTGATAATGCTAATATGAATGAAATTGGATGGTTATGGCATCGTAGATTAGGTCATGCAAGCACACACCTAATTTCAAAACTAATTAAAATGGACTTAGTTAAAGGGTTACCTAAAATAGATTTTGAAAACAACAAAATATGTGATGCATGTCAATTTGGAAAACAAACAAGAAGTTCTTTCAAATCTAAAAATGTTGTTTCAACTTCTAGGCCATTAGAGCTACTTCACATGGACCTTTTTGGACCAACTAGAACCACAAGTCTAGGAGGAAAGAAATATGGTCTTGTGATTGTAGATGATTACTCTAGATACACTTGGGTATTGTTGTTAGCTCACAAAGATGAGACTTTCTCGATATTCCTGAAATTCTTTAAGAAAGTCACAAATGAGAAAAACACTACCATAGTGTCTCTAAGAAGTGATCATGGAACTGAATTTGAAAATCACCTATTTGAAAATTTTTGTGCTGAAAATGGTATTAATCATAATTTTTCTGCACCTAGGACCCCACAACAAAATGGTGTTGTAGAAAGAAAAACAGGACTTTAGAAGACATGGCCCGTACCATGCTATGTGAAAGCAACCTACCAAAGTACTTTTGGGCGGAAGCTATAAACACGGCATGTTACATTTTAAATAGAGCCCTAATAAGACCAATACTTAAGAAAACACCTTATGAACTATGGCAAAACAGAAAACCTAATATTAGATATTTTCATGCATTTGGTTGTAAATGTTTTGTTCATAATAATGGTAAAAATAATTTAGGCAAATTTGATGCTAAATCTGATGAAGGAATATTCTTAGGATATTCAACAACTAGTAAAGCATATAGAGTATTTAACAAGAAAACTTTAATTGTTGAAGAATCCATTCATGTAGTTTTTGATGAATCTTTAGCAACTAGTTCCGAAAAGTTTGATGATGAGGAAGATACAAACATAATTGAGAAAGATCTTGAAAAATTAAATATTGATGTATCTTCAGATCATGAGCAAGAGGCTAAAGATAATGATTCACCTAAGGATGATGATACTAACACTAATCATAATGATATAGATCTTCCTAGAGATTGGAGATACGCTTATAGTCACCCTAAGGAATTGATTATAGGTGATCCATCTCAAGGAATAAGAACTAGATCATCTATGAGAAATATTAGTAATCATCTTGCATTTGTATCACAAATTGAACCTAAAACTATTGAAGAAGCTGAAAAAGATAATAATTGGATGTTAGCTATGCAAGAAGAATTAAATCAATTTACTAGAAATAATGTATGGACATTAGTAGAAAGACCTAAAGATCATTCTGTTATAGGATCAAAATGGGTATTTAGAAATAAACTAGATGAAAATGGCATAGTAATTAGAAACAAAGCTAGATTAGTTGCAAAAGGATATAATCAAGAAGAAGGTATTGATTTTGATGAAACCTTTGCACCAGTAGCTAGATTAGAAGCCATTAGACTATTACTTGCATTTGCATGTCACATGAATTTCAACTTATTTCAAATGGATGTAAAGAGTGCTTTTTTAAATGGATTTATAAATGAAGAAGTGTATGTAGAACAACCACCAGGTTTTGAAGATCATGAATTTTCAAATCACGTTTTTAAATTGCACAAAGCATTATATGGTTTGAAACAAGCACCTAGAGCATGGTATGATAGATTAAGTAAATTCTTAATTGAAAATGATTTTATAAGAGGAAATGTAGATAAAACATTATTTTTGAAAAGAAAAGGTAAAGATTTATTAGTAGTTCAAATATATGTTGATGATATTATTTTTGGTGCTACTAACAATCTTCTATGTCAAGAATTTGCTAAGTTGATGCAGGGTGAGTTTGAAATGAGCATGATGGGAGAACTCAACTTCTTCCTTGGACTCCAAATCAAACAAGAAAAGGAAGGGATTTTCATCAACCAAACCAAGTACACGAAGGAACTACTCAAAAAGTTTGGTATGGATTCAATAAAACCCCTTGGAACTCCAATGAGTCCTTCATGCAAGTTAGACAAAGATGAGGAAGGTAAGAAAGTTGATCAAAAGTATTATCGAGGTATAATCGGATCTCTACTCTACTTAACTGCTAGTAGACCTGATATAATGTTCTCTGTTTGTCTATGTGCTAGATTTCAATCAGAACCTAAAGAATCTCACTTAACGCTGTTAAAAGAATATTAAGATACTTAAATGGAACAAAAAATGTAGGTTTATGGTATTCTAGAGACTCAACATTGAACTTAATTGCATATTCTGATTCTGATTATGCTGGATGTAAGTTAGATAGGAAAAGCACAAGTGGTGCATGCCAATTCTTAGGAAGTAACTTAATCTCATGGTTTAGCAAAAAGCAAAATTCAGTTGCATTATCAACTACTGAAGCTGAATATGTTGCAGCTGGAAGTTGCTGTGCTCAAATCCTATGGATTAAGCGACAACTTGAAGACTATGGTATCACACTTGACAAAACACCTATAAAATGTGACAATACAAGTGCAATTAATCTAACAAAAAATCCAATTCAACATTCTAGGACAAAACACATAGAAATTAGATATCATTTTATTAGAGAACATGTAACTAATGGAGAAATATGTCTTGATTATGTTAATACTGAAGATCAATTAGCAGATATATTTACAAAACCCTTGAGTGAAGAAAGATTCTGTTATCTTAGAGGAGAGTTAGGGATTTGTGATCCATTAGAATGAATTTGAAACCCCTAAGAAAAATTATCTAGAAATTCTTTCAAATCCCTGATCTTTAAGGAAATCTTATCTAGAATTCATATCTAATTGATCTATTAAAATCCAATGATTTTTTATCAATTTCTATGATCAATGTCCGGACACATTTCAGATTCTCTGAAACTTTATGTTTTTGCTCTGAAATGGTCTCGGAGCCGACTCGATCAGTATCGGAGTCGACTCCATGTTTCTGCTGAAACTCTGGAGCCGACCCCATCTCTGTGCGAGTCGACTCCACTTCGGGTTAGGTTTCTGTGACTACCCGGAGTCGACTCCACACTTTGCGGGAGCCGACTCGAAGTGGTCCCAGGTCGATTTTTCTAGGGCAGAGTCGACCCCTCGTTCATTTCTATCTTCTCAAATCAATCAAAATCTCTCTCCAAAGATTTTCCAACCTACCAAATCCTTAGAAACCCTTGATTAACCTTTCCACTAAATCAATGGCACCTAAAACCCGTGGTTCTAGCCTTGGAGCGGCCGGGATGAAGAGGAAGAAGACGGTGAGGCGTCCCGCTCGCGAACCGTCTCCGAGCATGGATTCCACCTCGTCCTCTTCAACCCCGAGTGCTTCTCCTGCTGCGGCCACCTCTCAGGTAGACCGCCTAGCCGATAGAATTATTACAACCGGAGAAAGGTGGATTTTGAGCTATTTGAGGCGAGGGTTTTCTTGTAGGAAGACAATTAATTGAAATGGGATGGGAGAAAATGTGTTCATTAGATTGCCCAACCTACCCCGCCTTGGTTAAAGAGTTTTATAAAAATTTGTCAAGAGGAGATAATGGATTGGTCAGCTTGATTAGAGGAAATAGGATAAATGTCACAGTGGATATACTCTCAAGACTTTTGGATCTTTCAGTGTCTGGTCCTTCTACATTTTCACCTGATGATAGGAGCCCGGCTTTATCAAGATTGTTAAATAAAGAAATTGTTGGTTTTGAAGAAGTCCAAGCAAATCAACTATCTTTGGAATTAAGGCTTCTCCATAACATATGCAGTAGGATTCTGTTCCCTAAGACTGGGAGGTTTGATTATGTATCTGAGAGAGACATTTTTGTTATGGATGCTGTAGTGGCTGGGAGACCTATCAATCTTCCGAATATGATAATTTGGTACATAGCTGACTGTGGGAGCAAGAAGAAATCAAGTCTACCCTATGGCATGATATTAACTAAGATTTTTCAAAGCCAAGGGATAATTATTTCCGATAGTGAGCCATTGAGAAATTTGAGACACACTGATTACTATAGCTTGGCTACTATTCATAGGATGGGATTTGTGAAGAAAGATGGTAGATGGGAAAGGAAAAATCAGTTGGAAGATAGAGCCGCTGATGTTGAGGCACCTGGACCTTCTGTTAGACATTCATCACCTGTGCCTCCTAGTTCTTCTGTTCCAGTTCCGGCCCCTTCTCCTGCTCCAATGTTTGATCAGCCATCTTCTTCATCAGTTGGTTTTTCGGATCTTCAGTTAGAGCAGCTCAAGAGTCTTCTTGATGCTCAAGAGGATAGAATGAAGACTGAGTTTGACAGTAAATTCATGAATCTTAAAGAAACTCTCTATTCATTAGAAGATCGAATTACCAAGATTGAATCTACTCTTAGCTCCTCTACTGAGTCTTTAAGTGGTGATTTAAAGAATATTTTTGAAGAACTTAAAGACATTTGTGGAGATGGTAAGACTTATGCAAAGTGCAATGCCGAGCTTCAAGACAAGATTTTAACTGCTTGTACTTTTGTGGACGAAAGACTGAGAGAATATGTCAAGCTTCAAACTGATGGAATGAAGAACATCGTAGATCACTTAACAAGAATTGTAAGGACACATTTTTGATGTAATGGATGTTTAGTTTTTGCAATGTAATGAAATTTATATTATGATTTACATTTTGATATAATGAAGTAATGAAAAGTTAGTTTTGAATGTTCAATGAAGTTTGAGTTTGAATGTACTTCTCTTATTTATCAATGAATCTCAGTTCATGTTAAAGCATATCTTAAATCGTGAATGTGATTGTGTTTGATGCTTCTCTACCTTTTTGTTGATAACAAAAAAGGGGGAGAGTTTTATACATGACTGTATATGCATGGGAGAAATTAAACGAATGTTATTGTATATGCATATAATAAATAATTGAATGGGGGAGAGAAGGAGTAATAATTAAACATTACACATACAGAGAATGAATGAAAAAGCAATTTAGATGAAAATGCTGAATTTTGACATTAAACTGTGTATGAGTTTAAATTGAATGAATGAGATATTTATTTGAGTTTCATAGGGGGAGCTACCTCATTCAGGGGGAGCCTAA
This sequence comes from Calamus simplicifolius, assembly GCA_900491605.1. Classification (NCBI taxonomy): domain Eukaryota; kingdom Viridiplantae; phylum Streptophyta; class Magnoliopsida; order Arecales; family Arecaceae; genus Calamus; species Calamus simplicifolius. The sequence continues at coordinate 1,035,840 of UESW01003985.1, read as the reverse complement.
CTATGAAAATTAAATAAATTCTTCAATTAATCATGCATATACTCAATGTTTTTGTCATCATCAAAAAGGGGGAGATTGTTGGGGAGATTGTTGAGAAATTGTTGCCCCAATTTTATTGATTTTGATGATTACCAAAAGCCATGAGTATATTAAAAGATGCAATGAATTTATTTACATGAGCAATGAATTTATTTCTCATAATCAATGAGTATGTTAAGTATGACTATAATCAATTGGAAAGTAGCTTCAAGCTCCATGTTTAAGCTTTCAAAAAGAAATTTTTATACTTCATATTTCAATCAATGAGTTTTTGGAACATATCTTGAATTGATTCTTAATGTCAAATTTATTATATTCAAGTCAAAAATTGATTTAAAATTAATCTGGAACGAATTTCAAAGTCAATCAGAAAATTCTCTGATTTTTGATACGTTCCGGAGCCGACTCTAGAGTTTCAGAGTCGACTCCACTCAGTATACAGAGATTCCTGATTTTCTCGAGTCGACCCCTGTGATTTCAAGAGTCGACCCCCGATATTGTCGAGCCGACTCCATGACTGTAAGAGTCGACTCTGCTCAGACTCCAGAGAGTTGTTTTTCTGAGCACTTCTCGAGTCGACCCCTTGCTTTTCATGAGTCGACCCCCGACTGTCAGGAGCCGACACCTTATTTTTCTTGAGTCGACCCCTTAACTATCTGAATGTTTCTATTTTTGGCATCGCGTCTTCGAGCCGACTCGCCTAAAGTTGGAGCCGACTCCAACAAATCTGGGCGTGACTTTTTCTGTATGCCAACTCAGCGCCAACGGTAATATTTTTCAATAACGGCTATATTTCTTTGTTTCTAACGGCTATATTTTTGCAGAGTCTATAAATAGAGAGGCCGTTTTCAAATCAAAATATACATATATAGATCAAGAGAAAAAAAAAAGGAGAAAAATCTTTCAGAAAGAGGAAAAACAGAGCGTCATTTGAAAAATCCGAGATTCAAAAATAGAGTGAAAGAGAAGGAGTGAAATCAAAGGAGACTTCATCTGTGCTCAAGTTCATCAATCCAAGAAAGTCTAGAAGAAAATCCAAGAGCCATTCAAGATCAAATCAAGAGATTTTCAACATTCAAAGAAAGGGAGAATAAGTTTAAATCAACTCCAACATTCAATCCGTGAAGAATCTGAGCTGAGGCCCGATTCCACACTTCAAAGGAGTTGAGGAAAAGAAGAAAAGCCTGCACTCAAATTGAATCTAAACAGGCCCTTCTAAACTTTGCTTTTATTTTGAAATATCTGCTCAAAAGGAGCTGTTTTGTACTAAACTCATATTTTTATCTTGTGGTTTGCTAATTCAATCAGTGGATTGAATTAGTGGAGGTAGTTTACCTCGGCACAAGCTAAGGATAGCTTGTGTGTTGGGTTTTGTGCTGGTGAGCCCGTGTAAAACTGGCTGGGTTCGTTGTGATCCCGGGAAAACAACAAGTTTGGGTTGTGAGCTTGTAAAACAACTCGACTGTAATCGAGGAGATTATAGTGTGGACCCAAGTGGAGCTTGGGAGTGGACGTAGGTGTTGGATACATCGAACCACTATAAAATCTTTGTGTTTCCGTGTTTATTTGTCTCTCTCTCTCTTGCTATTGTGCTTTAACTTGAATTAATTATGTATATCCTCTCATCAATAGTTTAAATTGTTTTAAAAGGCTTAATTTTTAAAATACCCAATTCACCCTCCCTCCCCCTCTTGGGTTGCCATCTGGGCCAACAGTTAGGGTTCAAGGAAACCCAAGTTTCTTGAGCCCGAGTTGCACCCCTAGTTGAGGCTGCAAAAATGCCATTGAGGTAGAGAGAAAGCCGTTGAGGCTACGATAAAATTGCCAAAGCAGAAATAGAGCCGTGGAGGCTGAGATAAAATTGCCGAAGCAGAAATAGAGCTGTGGAGGCTGCAATGGTGCCGCTGAGGCTGAGATAAAATTGCCGAAACAGAAATAGAGTCATGGAGGCTGCAATGATGTCGCTGAGGTTGAGATAAAATTGCCGAAACAGAAATAGAGCCGTGGAGGCTGCAATAATACCGCTGAGGCTGAGATAAAATTGCCAAAACAGAAATAGAGCCGTGGAGGCTGCAATGATGCCGCTGAGGCTATAATAAAATTACGGAAACAGAAATAGAGCCGTGAAGGCTGCAATGGTGCCACTGAGGCTGAGATAAAATTGCCGAAACAAAAATAGAGACGTGGAGGCTGCAATGATGCCGCTAAGGCAGAGATAAAATTGCCGAAGCAGAAATAGAGCTGTGGAGGCTGCAATGATGCCGCTAAGGCAGAGATAAAGCTGATAAGGCTGTAATAATGCCGCTGAGGCTGAGATAAAATTGCCGAAGCAGAAATAGAGCCGTGAAGGCTGCAATGATGCCGCTGAGGCTGAAATAAAATTGTTGAAGCAGAAATAGAGCCATGAAGGCTGCAATGATGCCGCTGAGGCAGAGATGAGCCGCTGAGGCAGAGATAAAGCCGTTGAGGCTGCAATGATGCCGCTGAAGCAGAGATAAAGCCGATGAGGCTGAGATAAAATTGCCGAAGCAGAAGTAGAGCCGCGGGGGCTAAAATAAAATTGCCTCGAGTGTTTATGTGCTGGTTTGGGAGGTGACTCGAGCGGGTATGGGTTGTTAGGGACTTGAACCGACTCGGGGGCGTATGCTAGCCAGACTGAGTGGTGTCCCGTTAGCCGCGATGCCGTCGAGCTCCTTCGGAACCGCCTTGGGTGTTTATGTGCTGGTTCGGGAGGTGACTCGAGCGGGTATGGGCTGTTAGGGACTTGAACCGACTCGGGGGCGTATGCTAGCCAGACCGAGTGGTGTCCCGTTAGCCACAATGCCATCGAGCTCCTTCGGAACCGCCTTGGGTGTTTGCGTGCTGGTCCGGGAGGTGACTCAAGCGGGTACGACTGTTAGGGATTTGAACTGACTCGGGGCGTATGCTAGCCAGGCCGAGTGGTATCCGTTAGCTGCGATGCCGCTGAGCTCCTTCGAAACCGCCTTAAGTGCTTGTGTGCTAGTTCAGAAGGTGACTCGAGGTCGCTGGAACCATAGGTCTTGAACCGCCGCGGGGGTTTTGCGACCAGCCCGGGGGTGACCTTATGATCGCAGGACCATTAAGAGCCTTTTTTGAGAGGTTAATTTTGTCGGGTTTTCCGTAATGCTTTCAGACACTAATGAAAAGAAACTTTTTTCTCAAAGTGTAGTATACTTAGCTTTTTCGTAGCTGCTTGCCTTTGCGTCGTGTTCGGTGTCGACATCGATTACAGGCTTGAGAGTTTTTTTTCTTTAAAGAAATTGGTCTCTTTCTGCTGAGTTGATGACCTGCCCCCCAGGAAACTATGTTGATTGAAGGTGGGGGGCGTTGAAATCCAAGGGCAGCTGGAATGGAATCCGCAGGAGGTCTTGGGCTCGGATTAGCTCTGGGTGCAGCAGAGAGGAAGAGAAAGGGGGAGAGAGGAAAAGGGTGGAGTCAATAGTCAAAGCCCTTTGTCTTTATTTCCCACCTTACATTAATAGTATCAGCACGCCTCGACTTATCACCATCAGGAATTAAAATACACATAAATACTTGAGGTGACGACGGCACGACTGCTGTCGTGGCCGGTGGTGGCCTGGCCACGGTGGCCAGGCCACCGTTAAAAAAAATTTATTGGGGTGGGGTTTTTCCTCCACCCCTGAGGCACCGGTCACATAGGCAGCCGTGGCCGGCGGTGGCCGGCGGTGGCCTAGTCACAGTCGCCAGGCCACCATTAAAAAAATAATTACATAATAATAGTTTTGCATTCATGTTTTAAACCATTAGATGTAGAATTTGAATTAAAATGTTCAGCTTATGCATCAAGTTGGAAAAATTGATGTTATTAATTTAAACAATCCATTTTTTGATCACTTATTGAGGTTAAAAGTATATAAATCTTATAATTTTTTTATGTATAAATTTTTAGAAATAGTAACATCATATTCAATGATTTAGATTATTAATGATCATCATTATTTAATTAAAAAAATGTTATTATGTTTATGTTTCATATCCAATAACATGTTTTAGACTACTATTGTCACTCTTAGTTAAGGGTTAAAAAAAACCTAATTCTATTATTAGGGTTTTTTTAAAGCTATTTATGCAATAATATATGTGCATTTGTAGTTATTTACAATTGTTATGTCTTGATTATTTACATTCTGCTTCAAATTGAATGATGCATTAAATTATGTAATGCTAAATAAAGTCTTGTTGTAATATTATTTAATTTCCAGCAACAATTTAGTAGTTTCAATGATTTACATTTTAGTATTCATAAACATTTGTATTTGACATAATAATCTTAAAAAGTTAGTAGATACTATATATGTATAATTCACAAGAAGTTAAGAATAACAAGCATAAGTTCGATTGTCTTCGGACTATAATTAATCACAGCACTATAACCTTTAGACCCGTTTGAGAATTTGTAAGCCTTAGTCTTGCAAATTCTCAAATTGTCCTGGTGGACAGTTTGGAATATTTCTTGCGATATGTTAGTCTGCTAGTAATCATCGTGGGGTGAGATTTCGGTTTGTTTTGCTCATACGTTCTCCTAGTGTGGCTTATATACCACACATTTAGGAGAACATATGGGGAAATGCTGCCGAAATTTCAATGTAAACCGATCGATGATAATTAATAGCAGAATAACATATCACAAAAAATATTCTTGAATGGGATAGGGCCTTACCTTATAGACATGGAGTGAAGGTAGAATTATTTAAGACACTTGAATTGCTTGTGAAGTCTATGATTAAACGCACCGCCTTGCGGCCCGACCCAAACTCAAGCCCTCCATTAGCCATGAACCTGTGCATCGGTCCTTGCTAGCACGCAAGGATCGTAGCCGTGGCTCGCCCTTGCATGGTAGGGACCTTAGTTGTGTAAAAAAAATTGGTTTACTTATAAATGATTTAATGGTTGTTATTAACCTTAGTTGTGTAAAAGAAATAATTTAGTTATATATAATACTAATATAGTTTTATTTTTGGTTTCATTTAATGATTTACCAGACTTTGTATAAGTCGGTCAAAAATGAGCGGGGCTCGCTCATGGATGTATGCAAGGATAAAAGATGGCTTGCTGAATCCAGATTTTCTGAATGGATTGGAAGAATTTATCGCATTTGCATGTAGCCAACCTGAATGGATGGATGGGCCTAGGATTAGGTGCCCATGCAACTTCCACAGGTGTCAGAATAAAGCCTACAGAGATGTGGAAACTGTTAAGGTGCATTTGTGTAAGAAGGGGTTTGTTCCTGATTACTATGTTTGGTACTGTCATGGTGAACCGAAGGATATTCCAGCAGCTGTTATAGGCCAACAAGAGTCAATTCCCGTAGATGAACCATTTGTGAATTTAAACACATATGAACAAATGGTGATGAATGCATCGGGTAATGACTTCAATCAGAATACATTTATGGAAGAACCAAATCCAGAAGCACAACAATTTTATGATATGTTGCGTGCTGCAAATCAAGAATTGTATCCTGGTTGTGAGGGTCATTCCCAGTTCTCTACAGCTGCTCGAATGTTGAATATTAAGGCAGAACATCGATTATCAGAAAAGGCGTTCAATTCTGTAGCTGGGTTAATCAAAGAAATTTTGCCAAATGATAATGTTGCCGCAGACAGTTTTTACGCAACAAAGAAGTTGTTGCGTGGGCTTGGGCTCCCAGTTAATAAGATCGATTGTTGCTTGAACAATTGTATGATATTTGGGGTGAAGACTCAGAGCTGAGATGGTGTAAGATTTGTGGGCAATCGAGGTACAAAAACACGAAGGAGGAGCCGTACAAGTAGGAGGAAAAGTGTGCCTTACAAGAGGATGCATTACTTTCCTCTTACCCACGCCTGCAGAGATTATACAGATCTGAGGCAACAGCTGCTGATATGAGATGGCATGCCGAACATGAATCTAAAGAGGATGAAATGCGGCATCCATCAGATTCAAAGGCTTGGAAGCATTTCAATGAAAATCATCCTGATTTCGCTGAAGATATAAGGAATGTGAGATTAGGTCTTTGTACCGATGGCTTCCAACCATTTGGTCAAGCGGGGCAACAGTATTCATGTTGGCCTGTGATACTGACTGTATATAACCTTCCTCCATGGAAGTGCATGAAAGATACTGCAATGTTTTTAACCGTTTTGGTTCCAGGACCATCAAATCCAAAGGAAAAGATTGATGTCTTTCTGCAACCGTTGGTGGCCGAATTGAAAATGTTGTGGGAAACAGGAGTCGTAGCCTACGACATTTCTATGAAACAGAATTTCTTAATGAGAGCTGCTTTGATGTGGACAATAAGTGATTTTCCGGCATATGCAATGTTGTCTGGTTGGAGCACTGCTGGACGTCTGGCATGCCCTCATTGCATGTATGATTCGGATGCATTTACATTGCAGAAGAGTGGTAAGCAGTCATGGTTTGATAACCATAGGAAGTTCTTGCCCCAAAATCATCCTTACAGGCGTAACTTGATCGCCTTCCGGAAGAACAAAGCAGTCACAAAATTTGCCGAACCGGTTAGGTCCGGCACGGATATTTGATTCTATAGAGCATTTGGGGTTGATGTATGCATGGGAACCGATGCAGATAGAATAAATGGCCGTATATGTAAAGAACATAACTGGAAGAAGCGAAGTATATTTTGGGATTTGCCTTATTGGAGCACAAATCTCATCCGGCACAACTTGGATGTTATGCATATCGAGAAAAATTTCTTTGATAACATATTTAACACGGTGCTAAACATCCCGGGAAAAACAAAAGATACTGCAAAGTCAAGAGAAGAACTTAATCAGTACTGCAGAAGAGGTGATTTGAGAGGAGTGCCGATGGGACCTATCCTAAAGCATGTTACACTCTTGACAGAAATTCACGAGAAGTTTTATGTAACTGGCTTAGAGGGTTAAAATTTCCAGATGGTTATGCCTCAAATATCGGTAGGTGTGTGGACATGCATAAGCTCAAGTTGTTCGGCATGAAGAGTCACGACTGCCATGTTTTCATGCAACGGTTATTACCTATAGCTTTTCGTGAGTTGCTTCCGCAACATGTCTGGAAGGCAATTACGGAGCTCAGCTTATTCTTCAAGGAGTTATCTGCCGCAGTCATTACTTCTGCATCCATGGCAAGGCTTGAGGAGGAAATTCAATTATTTTATGCAAGCTTGAGCGAATATTTCCTCCAGTTTTTTTGACTCAATGGAGCATTTACCGGTTCACTTGCCATACGAAGCGAGCATAGCTGGTCCCGTGCAGTATCGCTGGATGTATCCTTTCGAGAGGTAAATATATACATCATTAAGATATGTTGACATTTCAAATATTATTTCATTGCGAGAAAATTGGTTAATTTTTTGTTCAACTTTACATATAGGTATCTTAAGAAGTTAAAAAATAATGTGCGTAATAAGGCAAGGGTTGAAGGTTCTATATGCAATGCACACTTGGTCGAAGAAGTTTCAGCTTTTGCCTCACATTACTTTGAGGGTCACGTCCACACGAGGAGCCGAAATCATGGTCGTAACGATGACGTATGTGTGGACGAAGGAGAAGCTAATGACGGTAGAATATCAATTTTTAAAGCTATCGGCCGTTCATTTGGTGGGCAGAAGTCAAGAAATCTTAGCGATATGGAGTATAATGCAGCACATTATTACATCCTAATGAACTGTAGAGAAGTCGATCCATATATTGAGTAAGTGTATACTTCAATGCTAAATTGGAACTTTAATTTAAATTACAATATACCACAATATTTAATTGCTAACATAAGTTTTAATCCTTTCATCCCATAAGGATGTTTGTGATAGACAACGACAGATGAATCCCGACATCAGTCAAGTTGCAATTGGGCAGAAATTAGAAACGGAGTTTGCTTACTGGTTTTATGAATTTGTGAGTAGTATCACTCAATCAATTTCAATAATGGCTTTATTTTTTGAATTGGATGTCAATAGCTTATTAATTTATAGGTCAACGGTCCATGGTCCACAACCGACAATATTTTCATTAAATGTCTATCGCAATGGCCATTGAAGACCGTAACAACCTCTACTGGCTATTTTGTAAATGGGTACAAATTTTAGATTGAACGATTAGCAGCTTCAAGAGGCACGCAGAACTGGGGCGTGTGTGTTAAAGGAGAAAGTGTTGGAGCAAATATGCAGGATTATTATGGAAAGTTAGTAGAGGTGGTTGAAGTTGAATATCCCGGTTGGCCTATGAAACGAACCGTATTGTTTCGTTGTGATTGGTTCGATCCGATAGTTCCTGTGGGCAAAAGGGTTCATAACGACTACAATTTGGTTGAAGTGAACCATCGACGAAGATTGCAGAAATATGACCCATTCATCCTTGCATCCCAAGCTCAGCAAGTCTTTTACTGCGGATATCCAAGTTTGCGCAACGACAAGCGAGATTGGTGGGCCGTTTCTAAAATCGTCCCACGTTCAACAATCGTATTAGAGGAGAGTTCATCAAGTCAATCAGCCGAGTGCCCTGCATTTCAAGAGGATGAGATGGAAATGCATGCAATTGAGGACAACACAAGGGCTCCTGAAACATCACTTAGAGATCCAAATGGTGATGTCCAAGAAATTGCGGATGCAAATGTTCGGTTTCCTTCCGATGATAATGAAACTGATTCGCAATCCGATACGGCATCGGATGTTGAACCAACATTTCACGAAACAAATGACACCGATTAAACATAAAGGTTTTTTAAATTTAACTTTTTTTATAAGTGTTAAATTCTTACATAGTCAATCATTAATCGTAATTTAATTGTGTGAATCTTTAGTATTTTCAGTATGAGGGCAGAGGTAGATCTACCGACGACATACGGAGTGAGCAGAGACGTAGCCCTGCTGCATCAGATCACATGAGCTTCGGAGATGGAGAGTTTGGATCTCCAGCATCGCACAGCCTTCGATCTCTCCAGCAGTGATCCTGCATATTACCATCCAGCCGATCGGCACATACCTCCGAGAGTTCTTCCACCATCGGCCGCACTGTACTTCGACTTGATGCTCAGGGGATGTAAGTATATACTAATTAAAAATATATGTTTATGTTTTTAAGTCAATTACTTATAAACATGCATTTTTTTAACAGATTCATTGAGCAGCATCATGTATCCAGCCACATCAGCGCCGTATTTCAGAGGCGTGCAGATCCCAGTGGCTACGATTGGCGCCACGTATCTGCCAGCCACGAGGGAGTTTTATTTTTCTGAGTTTCAGGTAAACTTATTAAATACAATTTATCAGTGATATAAAATTTTTAATCTTAATAAATTCAGAAACTAACTGTTTATTTTAATGCAGAAAAAGTTTACGTGGGATCCTGCCAGCCATGATGCCATTAGGGCAGCATGGGAGGCTCTGACGCGACGCCGATACTCCGACATGCTTCATCGTTGGAGGTCATCGGGTCAGCGTCCTGCGCACGTGCCAGAGGGTATTTGGCACGAGTGGCAGCAGGCCTGGCAGTCCGATGGCTGGCGCAGGAGGTCCGCATCAGCCAGCACGAACCGCCGATCTGAGAAGGGCGGTCCTGGCACGGGTCTCTCCCGCCATACTTCGGGCTCCATTTCGATTCAGGAGCACAGACGGCGTATGGTAAGAAAACATAAATATTTAATTACTAATTTAGTTATTTACAAATATTTGTATTAATATCATTTTTTTATTGTTATAGTCTGAGCAGGAGGGCGGAGATCCTGGTGAGTTTCGTCTATTCAGGGCGACACACACCAGGAGGGACGGTTCCTGGGTCGACACGCGATCACGGGAGGTTGCGGTAAGAAATTAGATTTATGTAGTATCTGTTTAATTTCTAAAATTTTATTTAGAGAAATTTATTAACTCATTTATTGTTGATTTTATAATTTCAAGACACGAGTCGAGGAGCTTCGCTCCCAGGCATCGCAGGTCGACTCTACTGATGGGGAGACGCCCGTCGAACTCTCAGCAGAGGAGAGTCGATGCATGTTTTTGGAGGCTGTTGGTGCCCAGCCACGAGACCGCAGGGTCTATGGTCTGGGCACTAGAGCTTCTACATATTTTTCCCATCAGGCCTCCAGCTCGCGATTTCCTGGTGATCTTCCTCCGAGCGTTTACAGACATTCGCAGATCTATTACGGAGGAGGTTCGGCAGGACGTCGAGGTTCGGCAGGATTCGAGGATCGTATGCGAGGCCATCAGCAGGAGCTTGCAGACATGCGAGATGAGATGCATTATTTGCAGGGATATGGTTAGCCGCTTGTCGCAGAGTTTTCAGCCTCCACATGATCGCCGGATTCTTGATGTATTTTTTTTCTTTTTATTTTGTAAAAAACTTCAAAATTTTAATATATAATTATTTTTAAAAATTTATTATTGTTTGGATTGAGTGAAAAATGTTTGTATCAATATTTAGATTTAACGAAATTGTATTAACCGTTTTAATTTTTAATATTTTATTTTTTTAAAAAAAATTAATTAGCGACGCATTAGCGACTGAAATTGCATCGCTAATATTTTTAAAATATTATTATTAAATATTGTGACACAATGACATGGCGTCGCAATATTTTTTTAAAAATTAATTAGCGACGCATTAGCGACTGAAATTGTGTCGCTAATATATCTAAAATATATTATTATTAAATATTACGACGCAACTAAATGCATCGCAATATTTAATAATGATAATTTAGAAATATTAGCGACACAATTTAAGTCGCTAATGCATCGCTAATTAAATTTTTTTAAAAATAATTAATTAATTAACGACTCAATTGCGATGAGGTTTTTTGTTGCAAATATTTTTAAAAAATTATTTTTAAAATTAGCAACGCATGTATGTTGCGTTGCAATATTGCGACGCATTTAATTGCATCGCAATGTATTGCGACGCATTTATTGCGTCGCAGAGAGTCGTTGTTAAGCGACGCAATTGCGACAAATTGAGATTGCGACGACCATTGTAGCGACGCCGTAATTGCGTCGCTAATGCGTCGCTATAGGGTGTTTAGCAATGCATTAGCGACGCATTTGTGCGTCGCTATATTTAAATTTTCTTATAGTGCATGTAAGGCGTCCCGAATCATGACACTGAATTCGAGAAAAGCAACAACCTATATATCATTCAAGTCCATAACTTTAATACAATCCATAACTAAAGATTTGGGCTACAAGCCCTACACGCAAACATTACTGGGGTTACATCAACATATGAATCCACTTTATTTTAAATAGAAGTTCCAACGACCCTATGGTTCCTTCTTCAATCCTGAGGCTCTAAAAAATATTGTGAGATTTATATGAGCTCACACTCAATAAGTAAGCCTATATTAATATAAAATAGTCATATATCATCATATCTTATCAAGATATCATCAAGTCATAATTTCATAAACTTTCAATTTCAAATGCATTTATCATGCTATCAGAACAAGCATATCAACTCAAAAATTTGGAAGCTTTATACAATAAATACCAGAAAATGCATTGTAAACAACCCACTGTTTATATGATCATTTTTATATTATATCCTGTGTCCCACGGTCCTGCAACACCTCAATCAGAGCACATCCTCTAGATGTGTGGCATATCCACATGCCACATCATAATCAATCAGAGTACATCCTCTAGATGTGTGTGGCCTCCACATGCCACATCATAATCAATCAGAGCACATCCTCTAGATGTGTGGCCTCCACATACCATATCATAATCAATCAGCACACATCCTTTATATGTGTGTGGCCTCCACATGCCATATCGTCATCAATCAGAGCATATCTTCTAGATGCGTGGCCTCCACATGCCATATCATCATCAATCAGAGCATATCCTCTAGATGTGTGGCCTCCACATGTCATATCATAGGAGAACCGCGGTGACACATATAATATAATTCAAGGTCATCATTATATATGCACATCATGCATCATTATAAGCATAATCTTTTCATATCACATAAATAGTGGTTTGTACAATCTTATCATTGCGTATAACCAATTCACTTTGCAAAGTTAAAAATAAACATATTTCTTTATATTTTGCATAAACGTATAAAACCATTACTTTGCAAAATATCACCGGCTATAATAATTATAGCAATTACTCAATTATATACTCATGGTACAATTTACAACTTCAAAATAATCAATACCAATAAAACTTCATTTTGTCTTATTTCATAACTATGCATAATTATATAATAAATGCCAAAATATGCAATGTAACAAATCCACTGTTTATGTAATCATTATTTTCTTATATGTCCCATGACCCTTCAAATTAATCAGAACACATTCCGTAAATGTGTGAGGCCATATCACAATTAATCAGAACACACAGATGTGTGGCCATATATCGTCAATCAGAACATATTTTACAAATGTGTGTGGCCATAATATATGAAAACCGTGGCGACACATACAAGATTATTTCAATGTCATCTTTACAATTGCATGAAGTCATCTCAATAATACCAACATATTTTGCAAGTCAAAGAATTTATATTTTTGCATATACACCAAGAAACTATTTCTTACAAAATATTACCAGTTACTATAGTCATAATAAATGCTCATATGTAGATTCATGATCCCATTTAAAATAATTAATCTAAATAAACTTCCATTTTCCTTATTTCATAATATACATGTAAACTATAAATTCATGATTTATAAATTACTAATTATAAATAGGCTTACTTACCTCAATATGCAACTCCAAAAATGATAAACCAGTTACTTGGACAACTGGGCACCTACAGCATTATTTTTCATAATTAGATCTCTAAAATCTGAATAATAAAGTCTCCTACAACTCTACCCAAACTAATCCACGGGCCCAACTTTGGGCTCGAATATCTCCCAATAAAAATGTCCAAATGGGGAAATAAAATTACCCCAAGAAACTAGAATTCATCCTGAATTGGGCCATAATTTTATTTTCCATTTTTCAGCCCATTATAGGGTCCAAAACCTTGCCCAAAAAAGGCTTCAGAATTGGTCCAACAGGCCCACAGAAACACAGCCTAGCCGGCCCGATATCACCCTCTTCCTCCCAGCTCCCATGTTTCAGCCGAAACAGGGAACTGAGTTGAGCCGGCGGCCAGGGCCGCCGCCGGCCAAATCGAAGGTGGCCCGGCCGTCGTTGGTCGGACCGAAGCCGGCCGCTGCCGCGGCCAGCCACTCCCTCCCTCTCTCTCTCTCATCAATTTCTCTCCCTTTCTCTCTTTCTCTCTTTCGTCTCCCGCGCGATATGCACTGTGCCGGCATCAAATCCAGCCAAATTGGAGTCGGTCCGGCCACCGTTGGCCGGACCAGAGCCGACCGCTGCCGCGGCCGGCCTCCCCTCCTTCTCTCTCTCCCCAATTTTCTCTTTCTTCCTCTCTTTCTGTCTTTCATTGTCCGCACGGCACGCATAGTGCCAGCGGCACGGCCAGCCACCATGGCCGGCCAGACCTCCACCGGACGCACACCCGGCACCGGTGGAGGTCGCTGACTAGAGCTCAGGCCCGGCAAGGCGATGGGCACGCCGCCGGGCCCGAACCAAGGGTCGGACCGGCTGCTGGTCCGATCCTTCTCTCATCCTCTCTCCCTTCCTCTCTCTCTTTCTCCCTCTCTCTATTCTCTATCTCTCTTCCTTCCTCTCTCATGCTCTCTCTCTCTCTCTTAATCTGGCATGGACAGGAAAGGATTACCTGAGGAAGACGTCTGCTAGGATGAAGGAGGGAGTCACCCTCCGTCATCTTTTAAACCCCCACGTGACGCTTCGGGTGAGGTAAAAAAATCGGGAACCCAGACGTCTTGCCAGTAGCCTAAGCGACAAAAGGACTCCCTAGATGCCAGGTGACCGTAATTAAAGCTGGGGGGTTACAAAAGGTAAAACCCTTTGCCAGAAAAAGGAGAGGCCAAAAAAGAAAAAAAGAAAAGAAAAAGAGGAATCTCTATTCCTCTACCTTTTACCAAGGAGTGCTATTATCGGGATATTGTTGGACACCAGAAAAGAGAGGTAAGCCCTTAGCGGATCATTAAAGATGAAAAATAAGAAGGTACAAATGGTGGCCATGGTAAGGGGATCAAAAAAGAGAGAGAGAGAGAGAGAGGTGAGTGCTTGGATTGTGGCACAGATCGAATGATGAGTTGAAGGAAAATTATTTTTTATTTTATTTTTAATTAAAGTTTATTTCTATCAATTAAATAAATATATAAATTATGTTAGTTGAAAGGATAAATAGGACGGAGTTAAATTCGAGTCATCAGTGAGGGGTTGTTAGCCAAATTGTGAAGTAAGAATTCTCCTATATAATTTTTATCGGTATTGTATAAATAATAATTATTTAATTTTTGATGATTTACGTTGGATGAATTATGAATTTTGTGCTATTTTTTGATTCTTGGTTTGGTTAATGAATATTGCCTAATTATAACTTATGAAATTTTTATTATTTTAAAATTAGGCAAATTGCAATTTAGTTAATTATTTTGAAATACTTATATTATGTGATCATTATTTGATCATTAAAAATCTGAAGAAGCATGAATATTTTTATTGGATTGCATCATTGTGCTGTCAATCATGGTTGAGTTGCGAGAGCATTGATATGCATATCATATGTTGGTTGTGATGCATGAGTGCATGATAGTTGATGCTTTAGGCTGGCCATGTGAGAGCCTTGCCATAGTCTAGAAATATATAGTTTTACCCATCACAGGCTGAAGTATAACAATGTGAGTTTCATCACAGACTGAAAATATGAGTAGTATTCGTCGTCATAGGCTGAAGTGTGCCATTATGGGTGCCCCATCATGGGCTAGAATGTGGTTATGGTAGTCGAGAATTGAAAATCATGTGGAATTGGATCCAATGTATGACTGGTTGAGTTTGAAGTCATAGATATGTGTTACATGATTTTGTAAATACCATAAAGATTATATATTAAATTGCTTTGTAAGAAGATAAATTTTATGTATGGAATTCTTATGGGGCTGCTGAGCTCATTATATTCATTAAAATTTTTTATTTACAAGTTAAGATGATTAATTTGATGGGATGAGATTGAGCGACGTTGCAGCTTTTGTAATTAGTTAGATAGATATAAATTTTATTTTAATAAATTTTTTTAAAGATTGTAGAGAAAATAATGAACTTATGGTTATAACATTAGTGGATGTTATATAGGTTTTTTTATTATGATAATTGATGTTTCTTTTAATGATAAAACTTTTGTAGAACGTAGTATGGATTGTTTATATCAAGCCTTGCATGATCTCTAGGACTTGCCTTAGGGTTCATGCGACCGTGTCATGTAGTCGAATCAGATGATGAATTTTGGGTGTAATAGAAGTGGTATTAGAGCTTAAGTTTATGATTAATTGAGATGAAAAAAAAAGTAGTAACTGAAGTGGTATGAAAACATGGTTTAGGATTTTAGGATTTAGAATCAAAGCGAAAGTGATAGGGAAAAATTTTAAATCTTATTTGAATTAAAAGTTTTGAAATGTGAAATTATTATGTGTTGGTTAATAACTATCGTCTTAAAAAAATTGTGGAATGGTAGAACTAAAGGATGTGGTAAAGACCAATTTGAAGTTGAGACATGGTAATTAACAAGGTGTCTTAGAGAGACTAGTAAAGATGTACGTCAAAAAAATAAATAAAAAATAACAAATCGAGGATAAGATTTATTTTAAGGGGAGAGGAATGTAAGTGCTTGGGCTTGGACCGGCCCAAAGTGGGCAAGCCCAATCCCATCCACGTGCGCGTGGAATTGGGGAGGAGTTTCTCCTCCCTTTACCCGAGCCGGGTATAAAAGAATGAGAAGGAGAGCGGGCGGCTTAGGGTATAATTCCTAGCACCGCCAAGAAAGGAAAAAGAGAGAGAGAGAGAGAAGAAGAAGAAGAAGAAGAAGAGAGAAAAGGGAGGTAGGCAAAGCCCTTGTCGCCAGGGAAAGAAGAGGTCAAAAGAGAAAGAGAGAAACAAGGAGAGGAAAAGAGGAATATCTGTTCCTCTGCCCTTCTACCAAGGAGTGCTATTATCGGAGTATCGTTGGATTCTAAGAAAGAGAGGTAAGTCATTAGCGGGTCATTAAAGATGAAAAGAAAGAAGGCACAAATGATGGCCGCGGTGAGGGGATTAAAAAAAAAAAGAAGAGAAGGGTGAGTGCTTGGATTGCGGCACAGACCCAATGATGGGTTATAGAAGAAAAATTAATTTTTATTTTATTTTTTTAATTAAGATTTATTTCTATTAAATAAATAAATATATAAAAATTATGCCAGTTGAAGGGAACAACCAGCATAACAAGGCGGAGTTAAATTCAAGTCATTATTGAGGGATTGTTAGCTAAATTGTGAAGTAAGAATTCTCCTAAATAATTTTTATCGATATTATATAAATAATAATTGTTTGGTTTTTGATGATTTACGTTGGGAGAATTGTTGATTTCATGCTTTTTTTCTGATTCATGGTTTGGTTGATGAATATTGCCTAATTATGACTTATAAAATTTTTATTATTTTAAAATTAGATAAATTATAATTTAGTTGATTATTTTGAAATACTTATGTGATGTGAACATAAATTGATCATTAAAAAATCTGAAGAAGCATGAATATTTTTATTTGATTGCATCATTATGCTGTCATTCATGGTTGAGTTGTGATGCATTGATATGTATGCCATATGTTGGTTGTGATGCATGAGAGTACATGATGATTGATGCTCTAGGTTGGCCATGTGAGAGACTTGCCATAGCTAGAAATATGATAGGTTTGCCCGTCATAGGCTAAAGTGTGACAATATGGGCCCCATCACATGTTGAAAATATGGTAGTATTGCAGGCTAGAGTGTGACATTGTGGGTGCCCCACCATGGGCTGAAACATGGTTATGATAGTCTAGAGCTAAAAACCATATAGAATTTGATCCAATGTATGCCTAGTGAGTTTGAAGTCATGGATGTGTATTACATGATTGCATGATGGCATCTATATTTATTGATTTGGTAGTTTGGTTTTACTTAATCATATATTTATACTATAAAAATTATATATTAAATTGCTATGGAAGAAGGTATGTTGAGCTCATTATATTCATTGAATTATTTTTTTTACAAGATGAGGTGATTAATTTGATGAAATAAGATGGAGTGACGTTGCAGCTATTGTAATTAGTTAGATAGATATAAATTTTATTTTAATAATTTTTTTTAAAGATTGTAAAGAAAATAATGAACTTATAGCTATGACATTAATGGATGTTTATCTAGGTTTTTTTATTATGATAATTGCTATTTCTTTTAATGATAAAACTTTTATGGAATGTAGCATGGATTGTTTATATCAGGCCTTACATGGTCTCTAAGGCTTGCCTTAAGGTTCATGTGGCTATGTCACGGGATCGAATCAGAAGATAAATTTGGGCTGTGATAAAAAATCAACAAAAGTTATAAGTATATATGCAATAGTTTAATTAATATAACCAAAGAAAGCCAATAACAAAAGCAATGGGGGTAAACTATGACTATATATATATATATATATATATATATAAAAGCCTTCTAATCTGTTCCAAATAAGTTAATGGAATCCTTAAATTTACCTTACTGTTCCAGTGCTTCCACCACCTGTGGTGCGTACACGTTTCTCCACTTTTACAAAGTCCATCTGTTTGCTCTCTCTCGAATGAACAATAGTGGGAGTAGATATTTGTTTTATTTTTGGTGAGTGTGTAGATATTTGTTTCAGCAACGATGATATGTTTAAGATTCGACGTACTTTTTTGAATATAAAGTATCATAGTGTGTTCCGTTTTTCTACTCCTATAGACTGTTTCTTCTTCGTGTGCTAAACATAATAAGAGAAGCCGTGACCAATTAACTCATCTGGGAGTTTGCCGAGTATGGATATATTATTCTACAGCAAACATTTTCAAGACTTGTTCTTTCCTTCTCCCAAGTAAACGCATTTGGTACTTAGGATTCGGCTCAGAAGATAATATAACATTAGCTCCACTGAATCGGTCAACTTGAAGATGGCATCAGCAATGTTAGGGGATAGCAACCAAAGCGTAACCTTAGATATAGGCAAAAATCTTATCAGGTTGTTGTGATATATATGGCATTTAGAATTGAAAATATATGATCAATTTGAGATGTATGAATAATGTTGCACCTAGTTTACACGTATGGATACGGCTCTTTGACCAGGCTATTGCAGTATGGGTGTCAGCCTAATTTGCACCAAAGACATTAATGCATGGTTTAACAAATTATTTTTAAATATTATGTCAATCAAATACAAATATTACAAGCCCAATTCAAATAATTAATTAGGCAATCCATTAATTTTAGGAATATTATTAATATTAATTCAAATATTATTTTCTTTTCTAATTAACTAGGCAATTGAATTCATTAATTTTTTCTTTGCCTCTTTATGGTAATGTTTTCCTCAATTAGTCAATCTTTTGAATGATCCACTTCGATAATATGAAGATAGCAATATGATAAAATAGAAAGCATGAAAAGATGGTATTAATTAAACAAATTCTTCCATCGATGGAAAGGGATTTATCTTTTTATGAAGCAAGTTGAGACTCCATTTGATTAAAAAAAAAAGGCATCCAATAATAATTAGATAGCTTCTTATCATACAAAGGCATCCCTAAATAAATAAAAGAAAAGGATTTGAATTTTATAATTTAGAAATATGATCAAAACCTTTATTTTCTCCACTATTATGTTCAAACAAATTAAACAACTTGCGTGAAAGTTAGCTTCTAATCTTCTGGTTATATTTTCAAAGGTAAAAAAAATTAATTTTACCGGAACCAAGGATTCTTTTATCACGGTATAAAAGAAAAGAGTGTCATTAGTAAATTGAACACTTTTAAGATTTGAGATGCAAGATTAATTCCACTCTCATACCTTTGATTAGCTCCATGCTGCCAACATGCTTAAAGAGCTTAGAGAGTATATCTGGAACAAGAATGAATAAAGTCTAACATAGAGAATTGCCTGGCCTTAAGTCTTGCTTGCACCCTTGCCTTAAGTCTTGCCTGCCATTTACTAGGTAAACCACTAACGAGAAAAGCAGCTATAGTTGAAGAGAGAATGAAATAGATTCATTCAATCTATTTGCTGGGGAACCTCTAACTAATAATAGGTTTAGGAGGATGGTCCAATTCATTTTATCAAATATCTTTTCAGAGTCAAGTTCGCAAAGAGAACATTAAAGGTTAGATCATTTGCAAAGAACCCCTTGCTAATTACGGAAAGGTTTTGTGTTTCGTGTTGCATGTTTTGTGTTATGAAGAGAACTAGAAAGAATGGTGAGGATCGAAAGAAGTGATAAAAAATGTTCCTTTTGATATCCCCTTATTTCCAAAAGCTATAACTATAAGATTGTGTTTGATATGGAAGATAAGGGGATATCCTCCGGATATTCCCTTATCCCTAAAAGCTATAACTAGGAGGGATAATCTGAAAAAGTTTAACCAGAAGAGATAACCCATGTTTAACCATGAGTTATTCTCTGAACTTATTCCCTATGTACTCCACGAATAATTAGAGTTATTCCTTGATGGCAAAGCTGTTATTTAAAAAAGATGATTATCTCTTAAACTATTTTCTGAACGTGTACTGTTGGCCCAGATGACAACACAAGAGGGGGGATGAATTGGGTTCTTTAAAAAATTTATCCTCTTAAAAAATTGTTTGCTTAAGATGAATGAAAATAAATGCAATGTAAATATAAAGCACAATGAATAAAATAAAGATAGAGATAGAGACAATGGAAACACGGCAAACACAAAGATTTTATAGTAGTTCGGTGTATCCGACACCTACGTCCACTCCCAATATCCTACTTGGGTCCACACTATAATCTCCTCGATTACAGCTGAGTTGTTTTACAAGTTCACAACCCAAACTTGTTGTTTTACCCGGGATCACAATGAACCCAGCCGGTTTTACGGGCTCACCAGCACACAACCCTAAACTCAAGCTAAACTAGCTTGACCCGAGGTTAACAACCTCCACTAGTTCAATCCCCTTTGATTGAACTAGGCACAACCAAATATAAGAATGTTTTACAAAGTTTCACAGCTCCTCAATGAGCAAATATTCAAAGATAAGTAAATAGGTTTAGAAAAGCCTGGTTTGAAGTTGTTTGGCTTTGAGCTTTTCTTCTTTTCTTCTTTTCCTCTTCTCCTTGCTGGGTTGAATCAAGCCTCAGCTCCGATTCCTCACAGTAGATGCAGTTGAGAAGATTGAAAAGTTGGTCTTTTTCTTCTAGTTGAGAATCCTCCGATTTTTTCACTATTTGAATGGCTTGAATTCTTCTTTGAGCTTTGTGGAGTGGAAGGATTTGAATTTGAAAGCTCATCTCTTGGATATAAGGCTCAAGACTTCTCGGATTTTGATTTTTGATTTTTGTCTATCCGTTTCTATTCTCTTTCAAACGGTTGTTTTTTCTCCTTTTTATAGATTTTCCTTTGATTCATTTTTGGGTGGAAATCTAGTCGTTGGAGTATACCTGGAAGGATTTTCCATTCATAAAAAATAGCCGTTAGATGTCAGAAATCAAAATATTACCGTTAGAGCTGATCTGGCATTTTTAATTTTTCGTAGGTGGGTTGGAGTCGGCTCCAGCTTTTCAGGTGTCGGCTCCAGATCGTTTTTCCATAAATAGTAAAATCTGAGATCGTCGTGGAGTCGGCTCCGCAAAAGTAAGTGTCGGCTCGCCGTCGTCAGGTGTCGGCTCCCGAATACTGTAGGTGTCGGCTCCAGGATGCTCAAAAAATCAACGTTCTATCCCCGCATCGGAGTCGGCTCCAGACACTGTAAGTGTCGACTCCGAAACTTTAGGTGTCGGTTCCGAAACTCTAGGTGTCGGTTCCGAAACTATAGGTGTCGACTCCAAGCTCTGAAACTTTGAAATCTCTGATTTGTATTTGATTCAAAATTTATTTCTTAATTCCTTTAAATTGATCAAATAAATTTAAGTCCTGAAACACTTATAAAATCCATTAGTAATCAAATAAATATACTTAATTTCTTTATTAATCATCAAAATTAATAAATGGATAACAATGTACACTTATCTAGAGATAATTTTTATGAATTAAATACTATCATAAAAATACTATCTAAAGGATAAGACTGAAAAAAGTTAACAGAGGGGTAAAAAAGATTAGGAAGACCCAAAGGGTGGATCTCGCTGGGGGGGCGCAAACACCACTTCCCTAGGAGGGAGGCAAGTACCTGGCAGGAATTCTGAACTAGATGAACTAGATGGAAGAGTAAAAATACAATACTTCCTGGTTCTGCTAGACAGAGGCCCTGCTTCTTCACTCAAGCTAGTGTTAATGCGATCTTAAAACCTACCAACGTTAACCCCTAGATGAATCTTTTAAAGGACTCTTCCTCCTATCTCAATCTAGGGGAGTTAATTTTTCATCCTCCACTAGTGAGACTAGTTTGAAGGGTGTTAATGCACCATCAGTCTATGCTCCTATTAAAGGCCTCTATGGCCTCTATCCCACTTCCATGTTGCTCCATTCAAACTGGGAGCCTATTTCTTCCACTATGGAGGGGATTGGTAAATTTAGGAGTGCTTGTAAATGGATTCTCAAAGGCTCTGCCTATTCCTAGACAACATGAGAGAGGTTCTATTTGTATCAAGAACTGGATATAGCCTCTGTCATGCATATCACCATGACTCGGAGTGGCGTTCCTCCTAATGTTGATCAAATCAGAGGTGCCCTTTCCATTTCTCTCGGAGTTTTAACTGGGATTTCCTGGGGTGTGGTTATAATTTTTTTCTTTGTATTCTTTCTCTCTAGAGTGAGTTTACTCTTAGCCAAATACAAGGGTTGAAATATTCAAGAAATTCATAAAGTATCAACGTATCATATAAGACGTTTGGAGGTGTAAAAAAGAATTCATTCAATTAATTGAATTTCCAGATTACAGATTTTTGCTCTTTGGAAAAATCCAGAGAGCAATTCTTTTCTCTTTCTCTGCACAAATAGAAGGATGAAAAAACCAAAAGACAATGCATCCTTTGCGAACATTCTACAGCGTTTCCAGCTTCCTTCTTATATTATTTCCAAGTCCTTATTCCCGACGGCCACCTTATCAACTCCCCTGTTCACATACGACTCTCCCTTATTTAGATGAATCCTGTCGAGTAAACCAATTCACTACCACTGAAAAATTCAAAGAGGAGAAATATATATATATATATATATATATATATATATATATATATTTAAATTTAATGTCTTCTATCCAACTAAAAAAAAAAAAAAATGTGAAATGTCTTGAATCCGCCTCGCATTTGTTAAATTTCTGGCAAAGCCTGCAAATCACCGGCTTGCATGAATACTCTTAGCCAAAAGTCCATGTCGTCGTTTCTGGAGGCCCCCATTGAGCCGAAGGGCTCGCCTAAAGGACCAGCTGTTGGACCTTCTAATGCTAATGCCGTGAAATCCATCGGTTCAGCGAAGTTGCCCATGGATAAGGCCTCTAACCAGAAACTCTCATCGATCTCTTGCAACTCTTCCGAAGAAAAGCTGTCTTCTTTGGCAGCCACATTGTTGGTATTCTCTCCCGACATGGTAGACGAGTCCGAGACTGTGCATGAGAAATCACTACATGACTGTTCTGGGGACACCGGCACAAGTCTTGGATCATGGAACCTCGGGTGCATTAAGACTGAATTCAGTTGCAGAGGTGTACGTTTGAACTCCTCAGTCCTGGCATCAAAATGGGCTTCTTTCTTTGGTCTTGGGGCCGCCTGGCTTGGATTCACTCTCTTCTTTAAGTGTGTGTGCCATACATTCTTGATCTCGTTGTCCGTTCGACCTGGCAATCTCGCAGCGATTGCAGACCACCTATAGACAGCATGAAAAGAGTTGCATAAGGAAACAAGATTCTGATTTTTGTTTATCGACTGCAAGTTTCTCAATGCCTATTTGTTTATAAGCTTCATCTTATAATACAGGGAAATCAGTGGCGCCTTTAAAGCAAATCTAATATAAAATCCATGCATGGATGGTTTTAAGGTGTGGAACAGTGTTTGATTCTGTGGCTAAAAAGCTTGTGGTCCTGTAGCCAACGAAAGGACCACGTGGTGGTAGGCAAAGCAAAACCAAAGGAATATTTGGAACTCTTCAGACTTATTTTTTATTTTCCTTTTTGTATTGCTAACATTAGTCTTTTGCAAGACAAGCGCAACGTTTCTTCTGCAGACAATCAATGCATGCTTGTAAGCATCTTCTCCTGCTTTTTTGAAATGTTTTACCTTGTAATCTTAACATTCTTATGAATTAAAATCGATTTTTATTTATTTGTGTCAGAAGTATTTCCTTTCCTTTTTCACGAAAATAATACTTCATTTGAACAAAGATAAAGAGTTGTTTTCGATCACACAGAGAGAGAGAGAGAGAGAGAGATGAGAGAGAGCTGTATTCTGAGTTAAGTTGTACCTGTTCCCAAGCATCTCATGCAAACTGATGATGGTTTCCTCTTCCTCCTTTGTGAAGTTACCTCGTTTGACATCGGGTCGCAAGTAGTTAATCCATCGAAGCCTACAGCTCTTCCCACATCTCAACAGACCTGAAGAATTAAAATTTACAAAAAAAAAAAGAAAGAAAGAAGCATTGAGATCCCATTCATGTCACCTTAATTATGATACAACCTCTCATTTATCAAACCATCAAGGGCTTAAGCAATTTCGTTGTTATTTTACAACGGTTATAAGACTTTCCGAATCTTTTCTTTTTCGATGGAGCAAAATCATTTCTTTTGATTCATGAAAAAATTAAAGAATAAACCCATAGAACAAATACTTGTAAAACATTAATCTTGGAATTTTTTAAAAAAAAAAATCCTTGAAAGGAAACCTCTTGACATTCTCCAATCACCAGATAAAAACAATCAGAAATTCTTCAAAGTTTTATTTGAGAACTCATCAGTGAATTCGTAATTACCGGCTTGTTTGGGCAGCGCACGCCAATTCGCATGACCATATCTCTGGATATAAGCAATCAGTATCTGGTCTTCTGCTGGAGTCCATGGCCCTTTCTTCAGACCCTTCTCCTCACAACAAGGAGCCCTCACCATCTTGCTATCAACTCGACTCTCTACTCTCGATCTGTGCTCCTCTCTTTCGCTAATCCGAAAGCTTTTGAAAAGAGCAAGAAGCACCAGCAAACCTCGAGCTATTTATCCTTGTATTGGACCCAAAGAAAAAACGTGACCTAATTCATTCAAAGTTGAAGTTTCAGCAGCTTCCTTGAACGAGGATCCTTGATAATGTCTCTTAGTTGCTCTGCTAATTATATATTGACACTGGCTCAAGTTTTATCGGTCCGCGGAATAGACCGGGTCCGGACGCTGGACGCGTCGATCGCTATCGATGTGTCTCCCGGTTGATGCGGCCATCCAATCAAAGCACTTATTTATGTGTCTTTAATTGCTTTAGTTAGCGCTGGACTCCATAAAGAAGTATTCAGCCTTAGAGGAATAGTTGGTACGTAACCAGTGATTTAATTTATTATTTAAATCGGTCGGAACGCATCTGGTGCAACGTGTTGGAAAATGCTGGTTAAGCTACAGTATTCAATTGAAGCATTCACTGTAAAATATTGAGCCAATTGTCTCGGTCAATCTTTACCTATAAGGAAGGAGCTTGGTAGCGTGTTGTAACCATAGTATTAGTTACCATTAATCAATTAGACTTTGTCAGGGCTTAAGTTTGGATGGGTTGGATGGGGTTATGTTCAGATACCTATATACGCAAGTTTACCCCTTCCTGTAAAGACTTGATCAAATTTGTATTTACGTCATGGTTAGCTTGGTTATGTCAAACGCTCGCACTCTTAAATAGTAGGCCTCATCTATAAAATTATGAATCCCATTATCACGGGGATTAAAGTAGTCCAAGTCAGCTATCTTGTATCTCAACCATAGTTGAATTTTTGCAAAGAAATTCGGATGTATTCGTATAGTCATTATCTATATGCTTAAAATATATCTTGATATTATTGTTCATTCAATTGACTTAAGCATCTAAAAGGTTTTCTCCCAAAGAAAAAATTCAGACCCTTTTAAGTTCTCTCTCTCTCTCTCTCTCTCTCTCTCTCTCTCTCTCGTAAAAAGGAGTTAAAAGGTGTTCTATTGTTCAAGTAAAAAACAGTTTGTTCTGAGATCAGATTTAGGCATTAATAAAATTAATATCTTAAATTTCCCCCTTGGTTCTTTTTTTTTTAAATTTATTTATTTTTTACTATCGCTCATCTTATTCACTTTATGCGCTTCCTTTGTGGATGAGATATCCTATCATTAGACTCGCCCTGGCTCTCTGCGCCACTTAACAAATGATGAGACAAAAGAACAAAATGAATTTATTTACCATCATACAAAATGAATTTATTTGCCATCCTGCTTCGAAATAATGGTTATTATGCCGTTATCTTTCCCAAGGAAGAAATTTTATTCCCTAATATTTATCACATGCTATTCTAAGGATCATGCCAGCAGGATACCTTGTCATGACCCATTTTTCTCACAATAATCTGCCAAGGATAAACTAATGGGAATAAGGCTAGGCAAAGGCCTCTTGTAGGGATATTGGCATCTTCCAGCTTGGAGATTCCGAAACCCTATACAAAATATTGGTCATCTTGTGCGAGCAAGGGCTGCATGGTTTAATAGTTAAAAAAAAACGTAAGGTGAACCTAAATAGCTTTTGGCCTATCAATAAATATAATGCTCTAAGCTTATCTGCTCATTCAATTAACTAACTAACAAATCTGCTCTATATGGTCATAAAAACTCAAGTGCAAGTTAATTGGTAATAAATGAATTTGAGTTATAAAACTTTAATTTATTATTTTTCATTCAATGTAACACTATTTTTAAAATATAGCAACCTTTCTCTCTTATCAAGCAATGTTTTCATCGATGCCACAAACTAATCAAAATCTACTTTAGATGAAATCGCTAGTGCTATAGGGGTGGCTCTACATCATGACAAAACTCTACTACAATTTCATAGATAGTCATTTCCTCTTTGTCTACCCACTTTCGCATGTATAAATAAGCCTTATACCATTTGTAATACCCAAGCTCATCTACTAGCCCAATCAATCTATTAGCAGACTGAAGTCACGTGGTCTTAAAAACTCAAGTATAAGTTAATTAGGTGGTAGGTAAACTTATATCTCTTCAAACTTTTTTTTCATCTGATGTGAAACTATATTCATACATAACATTATTATAATATTATAATACCCTAAAATAATCCTATATAATTTTTAAAAAAGGTTTGAAGTATTTATAAATTAAATTCATCTGCTACCAATTAATAATTAACTTACACTTAAATTTTTAAGGTCACATATTGGACCTAATCTTTAGTAGGTTAATTGAATAAACAGATGGGCTTGAGGCATTACGAATGGTATTAGAGCTAATACGATTATGTGCAAATTGGTGAGCAGGAATAAAGAGTTACTCATAGGATGGTTATAAAATCTTGTCATAGCATAGAGTCACCTTTACGGTATCGGCCCCACTTGAGGGTAGATTCTAGCTAGTTTATGGCGTACAATGATAATGCCTCTTAATAAAAGGAAGATTGTAATACCCTAAAAATAGTCTCGAATCAAATGAAAAAAAAAAGTTTGAATAGTTTATAACTCAAAAGTTTACCTACCATCCAATGAACTTGCGCTCAAGTTTTTAAAATCACATAATTTCGATCTGTTAATAGGTTAATTGGATCAGTTGATAATGATCCTACTTGAGAGTAAATTTTAGCTAGCTTATGACGTGCGACAATAATTTCGCTTCCTGACAGGAGAGGTTGTAACACCCAAAAATAATGTCACATCAAATGGAAAAGAAATTAAAAGTTTGAGTAGCTTATAACTCAAAAGTTCACCTATTATCCAATTAACTTGAACTTGAGTCTTTAAAACCATATGGTTTTGATCTGCTAATAGGTTAATTGGACTAGTAGATGGCGATCCTACTTGGAGGTGAATTTTAGCTAGCTTGTGGTGTGCGACAATAATGTCGCTTCATGAGGAGGAAGATTGTAATACCGAAAAATAGTGCCACATCGAATGAGAAAAAGAAGTTTGAATAGTTTATAACTCAAAAGTTCACCTATTACCTAATTAACTTACATTTGAGTTTTTAAAACCACGTGATTTTGATATGCTAATAGGTTAATTGGACAAATAGATAACGGTCCTATCTGGGATAAATTTTAGCTAGCTTATGACGTATGACAACAATATCGCTTCTTGAGGGGAAATGTTGTAATACCCAAAAATAGTGCCATATCGAATGTAAAAGAAAAGTTTAAATAGTTTATAACTCAAAAGTTCACATATTACCCGATTAAATTGCACTCAAGTGTTTAAAACCATGTGGTTTTGACCTGTTAATAGGTTAATTGGACCAGAAAATGGCAATCCTACTTGGGGGTAAATTTTAACAAGCTTGTGACATATGATAATAATGTCATTTTATGAGGAGAAAGATTGTAATACCCAAAAATAGTGCCATATCGAATGAAAAAGAAAGGTTTGAATAGTTTATTACTCAAAAGTTCACCTACTATCCAATTAACTTATGCTCGAATTTTTAAAGCAACATGATTTTAACCTGCTAATAGGTTAATTAGATTAGCACGTGGGCTTAAAACATTATAAATGGTATTAGAGTTAATCTGTATACGTAAAAATTAATGGACTGAAGGAAAAAGATATATATGAAACAGTGATAGAGTTTCATTTCCGTAGCACCAAAATGATCCCACTTGAGATAGTTAAGAGGGAGAAATTATAATACTTTCATATATAATAGTTAATAAAAAATTAAAAAATTTATAACTTAAGTTCACGTGGGTTCGGGGCCTTTATTATTATTATTATTATTATAATAGTGTAACATAACATGAGAGACATTGATCAAGTGGCGCGAACCTACGCGGCTCAGCAGGTGGAATCCGGGGTGGAGAGGAAGCGAGAGAGTTCGCACCACCTTCGTTCAATAGCTTTGCAGTTATGTGATCCACGTGACCCTTCATTTGTTGGTGCCTTTCTTTTGACTTTGGGCGTGTTTTCGAAGCAATATATATGCGGAGGGTATTAGGAGTCAAAGTTAGCGGCACAAATGTGGCTCGTGTTCTTGGAAAAAAATATGCGTACCAAAAGTCGAGGCACACCATATGAGGGAAAGCAAAACTTTGGATTGGGTGGATTTTGCCCTGGCAGTCAACCCAGATTCTTTCTCAACCTCCCCGACTCAAGTCCAATGGCACTGTTCCATTGGCTAATTTCGACTAAGGATGTCATCTCTCGCGTTATGACTAGAGGTTGGGTTGTAAGAAAATGCTGCCATGCTTTCGCTCCTACCTTACTTCCAATAATCATTTGATTTGAAAATTTTAGGAGAGCCCCCTAGAGGTGGTGCCTGATGGTGGAAACAATGGGTGCCGTGGGCCTGAAATTTTGGTGCCAGAAGGACGATAGGACACTACAACTAACTACTCTAACCACTCTTAAGGAGGATAATCGGTCTACATTTGACCCCAAGAAATAAAAGATTGCATTAATGAGTTTAGTGGCTTTCATTGCTGCCATTGTGATTACTATTCAAGATTTGTGAAACTCTTTTAAGTTCCAAATTTCAAGGAGTTTACCTCTTCTCAGCTTGGCCTTTGAAGAAATCAAACTAGACGGAGCTTAGATGCAGTTTCATGCACGCTTGCTATGCAATTTTTATTTACAACTCTCATACTTTTTCAGTATATGAAGCTAAAGTGGCACATCAGGGTTGTAGGAAAAGTAAAAGAGAGACAGACATATACTACATAGTCCGTATATATGAAATTGCATCTAAATTTCATCTAATCAAATTTAATTACTTGGTCGCAGTCGAGCCTGAATATGAGAAAATTTTAATTCATCATTTCTCTAATTGTTCATAGCAAGATTGTCTTTAATTGGTGGTTGTAGCAAGTGAGAAGAACCTTTTGATGGTATTTAATCTGGGGAAGGAAGGCCTGACTGTAGATATGAAGTCAGATGATTTGTGCACTTGTTTCATAGCGCTTCCATGGTATCTATGCACTACAGAGCTCTTTTTTTTTTTGAAACAAATAATTGGCGGGGCTTTCAAGTTCCATCTAGAACATCCACCATGCCTTGCTGTTGTGAGGAAAGTGCATACTAAATGAGAGGCTGTAGGAAAGAAAGCATGCCTTCATATTTGATATTTTGCATGGAATCACTTTGACAGCAAAACTGAATCAAGGATACAAAATTTTCTTCTATTAATTTACAGAAGTTTTTAAAACTTAAAAGCATGAAGGAGCTGAAAAATCAAGGTCAAAACTTCTTTCCATTCATTAGTTTGCACACAAGTAGCAAGTAGATGTTTCAGACTTGACATTTGAATGCCGCCCCATCTTCAAACTCAGGGGTCTGAATAAACAAAACTAGGAAGATTGTCAAAGTGTACCTCTTGTTTAATTGCACTAAATATTGACACAACCAGTCTTAACATTAATTATATATACGTCTCCCTCATGCACTGAATGGATACAGATCCATTAACCAAATAGTTGTTCCCAAGTTAAGAGGTTACCATCCAAAACAGAAGTTCACTCAAGCAGTTTCAGACAGTTGCAGTAATAGATATGGGAATTAGGAAGAATGATGAGAAGAGGGCATCACTAAGTACTTAATCCAATTTTGCTTTCCTTTAATTATTACAGCAAAAGTTATATCAAGATTTTAGATTTCAAGTGAAACTGTACTACTCTAAAGCATGTAGAGCTTTGTATTGTGCATGGAATGGTAAATTAGGTTATTATATTGGCTTCTCATATGTGTGAACAGGGCAAGCGCCTAGAAAAGGTCCAAGATTCAAAAGAAGTTAGCTTCCCTCTTATGTATCTCAAAAGAATATTAATATTGATTGTTTTACTTGGCTTTATTCGGTCATTAGCCTAACCTAGTACTCAGGACTCGCACTGAAGACCATTTCTCTAGAGGGAGCAGCCCCTGCCACCTTTTCCCAGCATGCATGGGAGATTTGGACTTGGCAAAGGCACCGCAGAAGTGGAGAATACGTTCACGGCTCTCTCGTGGCCTCCCGTGCGTCTTGAGAACCCACTATCCACGCTTTGGAATAGTTGTATCCTTGCAGAGGAGGGAGGATTCGCTTGTCATCGTTAGCTTCCTTCTTCCACGAGCCTCACTAGCTTTGCTTCTTCTCCTTTTTTTTTTTTTTTTTTTTTTTAATGGTTGGTCTTAGACGCATCTCTTTCGTCACTAGTAGTTAGGTAATAAAGTCAGTGGCGACGGACATTTATATCTTTTAAATCTATTATCAACTCTCTACAGTTAAGGTTTTGAATGCAAGTGCAGCGTGATGGAAGACAGATGGGCCATTGAATGGTTTTCAGGCGTACAACCTAAACCGCGTAGTTAATGCAACCTGATAATGTCTAATCATTTTGAGCTGATGTCTTAAGCGTAAGTGAACGGGCCATGACCTTGCCGAAGAAACTTTGTCTCAACTTTGAGATATGCAAGAAGTCACATGACCGAATATTCCGATGGGACCCTTCGATGCTCAAGTTAGTAATTAGAATCTCAGTCGTGAGCTTGAAAAGCTCGAATGAGAGTTAGAAAGAAGATGAGAAAATTTTCTAAGTGTTCGCTCAGTGCTCATACCTTCGTCAGGGGTCCCTCTTACCTATTTTATTGTTGTTTTGGGTCTGTGTGCTTGCTGGATAAGATTAGAATCTCATAATGAGCCATGATTTTTGCCATTAGAATGACTGGAGTTGGATTCATCCCATATGAGCCGAGGGTATGGTATTTATGGCAGATGATCATCTTTTGAGACTTATTTGGCCAGAGTCATTAAAACTTAATAATGAATGATGACTTTTTGAGTTGTCTGATCCAAGCAATTAAAGCTTCATGATGGATTATACTTCTTGGGATTGTGCCAGAACCAGTATAGTTTGTTTTATTAGACATAGTTTATCTTATTAGACATATATGAATCAGAGATGACTGGCGTGCCTGCCCTTATTAGAAGCGAAGGCTTGTTTGGGAAGCCAATAATTGAGTTCAGGGATGAAAGAGGGATGAGGCCACCTTTGAACTAGGGCCGCTTCGTGAATTGGGGCCACCTAGGAGCCGAGGCGCCTAGGAGCCGGGGCCGTCTAGGAGCCCCTATGAGCTAGGGCCGCTTCTGGACCACATTATGAACTGGGGCCACCTAGGAGCCAGGGCCACCTATGAGCCTTTTATGAGCTAGGGCCGCCTCTGGGCTGCCTTATGAACTGGGCTGCATAGGAACGGGGCCGCTTATGAGCTGGGGCCGCCTCTGGGCCACCTTATGAACTTGGGCCGCCTAGGAGCCAGAGCCGCCTAGAAGTCACTTATGAGCTAGGGCCGCCTTTGGGCTGCCTTGTGAACTGGAGCCACCTAGGAGCCGCTTCGTAAACTGGGGCCGCCTAGGAGCCGCCTTGTCCAAACGATTCCCGCCGTTAGTAATTTTGGCTGTTAATTTACACGTGGCTCTCATTAGCCACATCATATGCTCCCACTCCTGAGTCTTGGCGCTCATGCATGCAGTATGGGCCAAGAGAAAAGAGCGCATATTTTTTCTTTTATTAATCCTCACGCGCCATAAATTAGCGAAGGTGGGCACGTACCCTCAAGGAGGTTAAGCTCTTTGAAGTCCTCTCATCATTTAAGGAATGATGTCGGAAGCAATGTGGTCCATGGGGATATTAAGGAAAATACTTCTCGATCAACGAAAAAAGGTGGGGCGCATTATTGGATTATTCTTATATGTGTCCCATCATTGGGTATAGATCATGCCTTCTGAAAGTCATCGAGGCATCGTATCTCAAATAGTGAAAAACTTGAGGACAGCTGGATGAAGCTTCCACTCATAAATCTCTGCGTGGCATTGTAGTGGGCGGACGTTCGAAAATGGTGTATAAAGATTGTCCCGCTATCTCTTTGAACTTCTTATGTCTCCACCATCCTTCCTGCATCCTTCTCACCTTTGAGTCTTGAGCCCTTGCTCCTGTCTCCTTGATCTCCAAGTTAGTTTCTTCCACATTTTTGTCCTTTCCTCTCATGAATTTCGACCTTCATAGAAAAGGTAAAGCCTCCATGGTTGAACCCTCCAGGGAGGAGATCCTCTAGGCACAGCATCGGGCTTCTGGTGGTGTCTCCATCTGTGATCACCCAACTACCGTAGCCAGAGCACCACCTAGGGCCTCTCCTCTACCCTCTAGGCTTCTCCTCCATCTTCTAGGGCTTTTCTCTGGCTGATTCCTCTAAGTCCGTAGGCCCGGGGGATAGAATCTACCATAACTGCCCAGGATGTAAAGAACCTTAGGGCACAATATGAGATACCCGCTAACATCTGTACCTTCACCCCTTGTTCTGGTGACAAGGTGACCTCCAGCTAGTTTGGTGGGATCGCCTTGTACGAGAGTTCTTTAGGAGCGGGCTTCATCTTCTATTTCATCCTTTCTTTTTCAATCTTCTAGATAGGCATGATCTTGTTTTGGTGCAACTAACCCCGAATTCCATTCGGATCTTCTTGTTCCAAGCCTTGCATAAACTCTGCAATCCCTATAAATCTAGGTGGTGGAGCTTTCCTCCAGACCTAAGAGATCCCTCAAGCTCGACCATCCTTCCAAGATTAAGGGATGGAAAATCCCTTTTTTTTTAATCCATTTGGAAGGGGTGAAGATGGGCTGGGGCATCCCCGACACCAGCCCTAATAAAAATGCACGGTGAACGAGGAGGACCGAGAGATGTTCACTCACTGTTGTCATCCATCATCTCCCCCCCTTCGAGAGTTTTTATCAGAGGATAACCTCTGTGAAGCCAGTGCGGTGTCGGCGCCGTTAGCACTGGCACTGGCATCGCCGACACGGCACCGGGTGAGTGCCATATCTCTTAGCCGCTCTTTTTTTTGACGTCCGTTCTTTTGTTTCTCTGTGCAGGAATGAAGTTTTCTTTTGATTTTTTGGTGGCGGGCCTCAAAAAAGGAAAGAGGCCGCTAGTAACAAGGTGAAGGCGGCACCCAAAGAACCTCACCAGAAGAGCAAGGTGGGTCATCCCAACCCCCCACAGTTCCTTCTGCAGCTCTCGAGGCCGCCTGGTGGAAGAGCCTAGGAGGGAGGATCCCCTAGCCGCATCATCAGTAGCGGGTGTTTCTTCCACTGAGGCTGAGGCGGGGCCATCTAAGGAAGAGCCTTCAGCCATTATCAAACCCGAAGGTGAGACCTCATCGGGAGTGAGGGCAGGACGCCTTCGATGGTGGATGTTGAAAAGGATGCCTTGTCTGCCACCCAGCCGACGTCGAACTAAGGGGAGGCACCTCCCATCAACGAGCCTCGGAGTCAACCTTCCCAAATGACGGCGATGAACTAGGGCTAGCTGGCGGAGAGGATATTGAGGCGCTCTAGTCTCCCGACTTTTTAGGCTGAGCTCTGTCGCCGATCGATCACCGTCATTTGTGACAGTCTCTTCACTGTCGCCCTCCAGGTAAGTTCGTTGATTCTATCTCTTTTTCTTATTTAAATACATGATGTGAGGACCTGGGGTGAGCCCTAACTTAATTAGTCCATGCATATGTCCAATGGCCTTTTTGTTCTTTAGGAGGCCTGTGCCGGGGCCGTCAATAGTTGTGGGTGTGTTTAGGATGAGTTGAATGCCGCCAAGGCCTGGGCAGATAGCCTGGCCAATGAATTGGCTAAGTGCGGTCTCGAGAAGCGAAGGCGACCGGCGACCTCCAAATTGCCCAGGAGGGGAATAGTTTTTTGAAGACCCAGGTTGAGGTCGCCGAGAGCAGGGCCAGGGTCACCGAGGCTAAGCTCGTAGATGCCATGATGAGGCTTAGGCTGACCGAGGAGAGGCTAGAGGAGGCTCTCCTTAAGTTGGATCATGCTGAGGAGAGGGCCGACAAGGCCGAGTCAGAGGCTTGGGCCGCTGTGGAGAGGCTGGCCATCGCGGAGGTGGACGCTCAAGCATCCTGGGACGAGAAGGCCGCCATAGAGGCCCGAGCCCAAGAGGCCGTGGAGAAGCTGGCCGCCGCTGAGATCCAGGCTATGGAAAGGGAGGCTGCGCCGATGCTCAAGTTCGAGAGGCTATGGAGAACTACAAAAGCTCCACAAATTTTGTTGCAGAGTTCAGTGAAGCAGCC
The DNA here is from genome assembly GCA_900491605.1 of Calamus simplicifolius. Taxonomy (NCBI): domain Eukaryota; kingdom Viridiplantae; phylum Streptophyta; class Magnoliopsida; order Arecales; family Arecaceae; genus Calamus; species Calamus simplicifolius. Next base: position 1,001,504 of record UESW01003985.1, on the reverse strand, counting down.
CTCGATGCTTTTTTCCAGAGCTTCGAGAAGTGCAAGAAGAAGGTCTCCCGGATCTTTAAGATAAGTGGCCTCGAAGACCTTTAGCCCGAAGATGAAGAAGAGGGTCCGAGAGTGGTGACGCCGAGAATGGGTTGGGATCCGCTAAGCCCTGAAGATTCATTTCTTCTTTTTTGCTCTTCTTTCTTTTTATATTTTTTAATTCGACTACAGTCAGCCTTTTTGTAGAACATTATCACTGAATTAATGAAAAGAACTTTTTCTCAAGTCTAAAAGACTTTAGCTTTTTGTAGCTGTTGGTGATCATGTCTTGGCTTTAGCCTTTGAATGCACCTTTGATCTTTTAAGTATATTTAGCGAGTTAGCACTTCAGTATGCGGACCTTATAGGACGCTTATGCTTAGCCTCATCTTTTGGGCTTTTGCTAGAGTTCCTTGAATGCTGACGCCGATCCTCGCCTCGAGGGTTGATGCTGGCCTAGGAATTGGCTTGGGACCACCAGGATCATAAGACTTGAACCGCCTCGGGGGTTTCTTATGTCGGCTCGGGGGTGTCTATGATCGCGGGGCCCTCGAGGTCCTTTTGAAAATTTTCATGGAGGTTTCTCACGTCGGTCCAGGAGTTTGACTTTGGACCACTGGGACCATGGGACTTGAACCACCTCAGGGGTTTCTCGTGCCGGTTTGGAGGTGTCTATGATCATAGGGCCGCTGAGGTTCTTTTGAAAACTGCTAAGGGGGTTTCTTGTACTGGCCTAGGAGTTTGACTCGGGACCACCGGAACCATAGGACTTGAACTGCCTTGGGGGTTTCTCGCGCTGGCCCAGGGGTGTCTATGATCGCAGGGCACTGAGGTCCTTTTGAAAACTGCCATGGGGTTTCTCACACCAGTTGGGAGTTTGACTCGGAACCGCCAGGACCATAGGACTTGAACCGCCTTTGGGTTTCTCGTGCCAGCCCGAAGGTGTCTATGATCGTAGGGCCACTGAGATCCTTTTAAAAACTATCATGAAGGTTTCTCACGTTGGCCCGGGAGTTTGACTCGAGACTGCCAAACCATAGGACTTGAGCCGCCTTGGGGTTTCTCGCGCTAGCTCGAGGGTGTCTATGATCGCGGGGCCATCAAGGTCCTTTTAAAAACTACCAAAGGGGTTTCTTGTGCTGGCCTGGGAGTTTGACTCGGGACCACCAGGACTATAGGACTTGAACCACCTCGGTGGTTTCTTACGCCGGCCCGGGGGTATCTATGATTGCCAGGCCATCGAGGTTCTTTTGAAAACTACCATAGGGGTTTGTCATGCCGGCCCAAGAGTTTGACTCGAGACCATCGACCATGGGACTTGAACCGCCTCGGGGTTTCTCACGCCGACCCGAGGGTGTCTATGATCGTTGGGCCTCCAAGGTCCTTTTGAAAACTGCCATGGGGGTTTCTCATGCCAGCTCAAGAGTTTGACTCGGGATCGCCGACCATAGGACTTGAACCGCTTCAGGGGTTTCTTGCGCTGGCTCAGGGATGTCTATAATGCGGGGCCACCGAGGTCCTTTTGAAAACTGCCACGGGGTTTTTTGCGTCAACCCATGAGTTTGACTCGAACCGCCGGGACTATAGGACTTGAACCACCTTGGGGGTTTCTCGCACCGGTCCAGGGGTGTTTATGATTGCAGGGCTGCCGAGGTCCATTTGATATTTTCTAATCTCAATAGAGAAATAGAATTAAAGTTTTTCTTATAATCATTGGCTAAGTACACTCACTATTGGTAGTATCAACAAAGATTATCCGCATTCCAAGTATATGGAATCATTTGTTTGTCGAGCTCCTTAAGTCAATATACCCTTTGATGAAGTGCTTTGATGACTCGATAGGCCCCTCCCAATTAGAAGATAGCTTGCCTCCTTCAGTTGGCTTAGACACTTCGGCTTTTCTAAGGATTAGGTCCCCTGGGCAAAACGTTCTGGGACGGACTCGGCGTTGTAATATCTCTGCTCGTTGGTAGAAGACAGCCATCCTGAGCCGCGCTTGGTCTCGCGCTTCATCGATGAGGTCGAGGTTGGCCTTCAGCCAGTTGAAATTATCTATTTATTATATGAATCCACCTGGGCTGGGAAGACCAATCTACACCAGAATGACCACTTCAAATCCGAAGATGAGGCTAAAAGGCGTCTCCTTTGTGGGAACTCTTGGAGTCGTAATACGCCCACAATACACTAGGGAGTTTCTCCACCCATTTGCCCTTGAACTCATCCAATCAAGTTCTAAGCCCCCGAAGGATGGTCTGATTCATGACGTCCACTTCTCCATTGGTTTGTGGATGTCCGACAGAAGTGAATCAGTGAAAAATACCCAGTTCGGCATAAAAGGCCTTGAATACAATATTATCGAACCGGCGACCGTTATCGATGATGATAGTATGGGGAAGGCCAAATCGACAGATAATAAATTTTCAGAAAATATCTTCATCTTGCTCTCAGTGATTTTGGCTAACGCCTCAACCTCAGTCCACTTGGTGAAGTAGTCGATGGCGATAATTAAAAACCTTTGTTGACCTAAAGCTGGAGGGAATGGTCCAAGGATGTCCATCCCCCACGAGCAAAGGCCACAGAGCAGATAGCGAACTTAGCTGAGAGGCTGGCTATCATTGGATATTAAATATCGTTGGCAGTTGTCACACCTCTAGACTAGCTCAGCAGTGTCCTTCTACATAGTTAGCCAATAATATTCCTGGCGAAGAGCCTTGTGCACCAGTGATCTGCCCCCAGGTGGTTCTTACATATACTCTCATAAATCTCCCTGAGGATATAGTCAGCATCTATAGGACCGACGCATTTAAGGAGGGATTAAGAAAAAGACTTCTTGTACAATTGTCCATTCAGCAATACAAATTTAGGGACCCTCCATTTGATTAGCCTGGCTTCTATGGGGTCAGCTGAGAGAGTACCGTCAATGAGGTAACGGATGTAAACATCCATCCATGTTGGTTCTTGTGTATCCGTTAGAACCTCTTCCGCTGCATCAATAGCTGGAACCTCCAAGTGCTCAACATATATTCTTCCTAACGTATCGTCAGCCAAGGTAGCCAGCCGCGACAAAGTGTTGGCTCTGGCATTTTCGTCCCTGGAAATATAATTGATAGTGAAATAAGCCAATGAAGAGGTCAGTGACTTGACCTTATTAGGTTCGAGACATAATAGGGTCTTGAGCTTCATACTCCTCGGGACTTGTTCGAAGATGAGCTGGGAGTCGACAAAGGCCTTGAGGCATTTTATTCCGAGCTTCTGAGCAAGCTTGATTATGGCCAATAAAGCCTCATACTAAGCTTGATTATTAGTAGCTTTAAAAAGAAATCAAAGAGCATACTCCAGCACCCTTTAGATTTGCAAGAATAAGACCAGCTCTGCTTCCTTGAGAATTAGAGGTGCCATCAACATGGAGGATCCAGGTCTCCTCAGTGTCCTCCTTAGCATCTGAACATGCCATAGGAAAGTCCCTTGGTTGCTCTTCTGTCTAGATGCACTCCACCAGAAAGTTCGCCAGCACCTGGACTTCAGGGCAGATCGGAATTGAAATCAAAGATCAAATTCTCTAATTTAATGGCCCATTTAGCTAGTCGACCAGAGGTGTCAGGATGAGCAAGAATAGCTCTAAGAGTCTGGTCTATGAGTACCATGATCGAATAGGCTTGAAAGTATGGTCAGAGATGCCAACCGATAATCAAAGCAAAAATAATTTTTTTGATTCTAGAGTACCTGATCTGCATCGTGGAGTACCTTGCTGGTATAGCAGATAGGTTTTTATGCTCCGTCGGGGTCAAGATGCACCAAATAGAGTTAACTGCCTTTGGAGAGGCAGCAAGGTAGAGAAGAGCTTTTCCCCTTCTTTTGGCTTCGACAGCAATGGCAGCGTAGATAGGAATCCCTTCAATTCCTCAAAGGCTCTCTGGCAGCTCTCCATCCACTCAAAGTCGTTGCCTTGCGTAGAGCTTTGAAAAAGGGCAGATAACTCTCAGTTAATCTTGATAGAAATCGGCTCAGAGCGGCCACTCTCCCAGTGAGCCGCTGCACCTTCTTCTTATTAACTGGCTGCTTCATATCAAGAATAGCTTGAATCTTCTTTGGATTTGCTTTGATCCCTCGTTGGGTCACTAGAAAGCCCAGAATTTTTTTAGCGGTGACCCTGAATGCACATTTGCGAGGGTTAAGCTTCATTTGATGGCGCCAAAGATTATCAAATGTCTCTTCTAGATTGGTAATATGGTTGGCAATGCGGGTGCTCTTAGTTAGCATATCATCCATATATACCTTCATATTGCGCCCAATCTGGTCTTTAAAGACCTTATTCATCAATCTTGGTAGGTATCCCCTGCGTTCTTCAACCCAAAGGGCATTCCCTTATAAAGTAGATGGCTTTCTCAGTGATGAAATATGTGTTTTCTTCATCCATCGAGTCCATCTTTATTTGGTTATATCCAAAGAAAATATCCATGAAATGAGGAGCTCATGGCCAGATACAAAATACACCAACTGGTCGTCCATGGCAATGGAAAGTTGTCCTTAGAACATGCTTTATTGAGAGCAATGAAATCAATGCAGATTCTTTAACTTTTGCTGGCCTTCCGCCATCACCACATTGGCTAGCCAATCCAGATATTGTACCTTCCGAATGTGGCCAGTGGAGAGTAGTTTATTGACCGCCACATTAATGGCTTTTTATCGTCGGGGGCGAAGCTTCTTTTCTTTTGGCAGACAGGCCGGTACTTCAGATCAATATTGAGTTTATGAGTAATTACCTCTAAAGGGATGCTGGAAATGTCCGATGCTGACCAGATGAAGACATCTATGTTCGTCCGTAATTAAGAAGATGAGAAGTTGATTCTTCATCTCCAAGGGAAGGAGCTCACCAAGCTGCATAGTCTTTCCAGGGTCGTCCCCCAACGGGTAGGATAATAAGCGCTCGACTGGCTCACCCATTCTTTCTGATTCTTTAGGGTCGAGCAGAACCGAAGTCGGTGGAGTCACTATCTCCTGAGGGCTAAGAGCCATATGATAGCATTTTGCATAGGATTTTTTTCCCATGCATCTCGTCGATCCCTCCACTGCGAGGAATCTCACGAGCATGCACTTGGTAGATATCACCGCGTCCAAAGGTTTAAACCTGATCGATCGAGTATGGCATTGTATGCAAGAGGTACTCGGGCCACTAAGAACCTCATCAGGACGGTGCTCTGACATGCATGGCGATGATTCTGCCATGATTGGCAGGGTAATTTTACCTTCTACTCTCACTAAATCTCCGATAAAGCCAACCAGAGGTATGGTCACCGGTTGTAGGGAGTTGGGAGATAAATTCATCCAACCAAAAGCATCATAAGTAAGGATGTCCACCGAGCTCCCACTATCTACTAATATTCTTTTTATAGGATGCTTAGCGATCATCATAGAGACGATTATGCTATCATCATTCAGATTGCCCCCTACTAACTCCTTTCAAAAAAAGGGATTACATTTTCTACCCCCTCATCCCCCCTTGGTCTCTTCAAAAATAAGGCCATTTTTCATGAAAGCATACCCACCGTTCGTTCCATTGGGATATTATTAATGTTGGCCTAAACAGATGGAGGCCCCATCAGAGCTGGGATGGCTAGAGGCCCTCCCTTCTGGATAAACTTTCTGAGGTAACCCCGTTGGATGAGCTCCTTGATGGAACGCTTTGATTATGACAGTCTTCAGTATCATGGCCATAATCTCTATGAAAGCGGCAATAACGACTTTGGTCGCGGGCGACGCCTATCCTCAGAGGGGGAGGGCGCTGGAGATAAGACTCGCCTTCAATCTTCATAAGAATATGAGACCTGAGGGCGAGGAGAAGTGTGAAGTTCTCTTTTTTGAGGTTGAAGTTTTGGCACCGATTGTTTGGTCGGCGCGGAGGCTTAGGCTTCTTGGGGGGTCAGCTTGGCTCTGCGCAAACCGATCTTTTACTAGGCCCTCTCTCTGCGCCTCTCTGAGTAAGATCAGCTTCATCGGTACGAATATATTTTATGCACGACTTAAAAGCTCAGTGCAGGAACTAGGAGGCTTCTTATCCAATGAATAGGTGAAGCGAGAGGGATGGGTCCTTACTTCAGGGTCAAGGTGGTCATAGCATCATCAAGGTGGTAGACCTCGAGGGCTGCCATCTTGAATCGGACTACAAAATCCTTCAAAAGTTCTCCTTCCTTCTGTTGAACGGAGAGCAGACTGTCTACTATCTGATGAATCTTTTGGTAGGCATCAAAGTGTGCTAAGAACGCTTTTTTTAATTGTTGAAAGGAGTCAATGCTGCATGGGAGAAGACAAGATACCAAGCACGCGCAACCTTCTGGAGGGTAGCAGGGAAAGCAATACATAGAAGGGCGTCAGTTGCCCCTTGAACTTGCATGAGAGCCTTATAACTCTCCAAATGAACTAGTGGATCCATAGTGCCATCATAAGGATCCAGCTGGGGAAGACAAAACCTATGAGGAACAAGCTCTTTCATAATCCAGTGGGTGAGGGGTGGACGAGTGTCATAATCCACCCTGGTTGATTATTGAGTTTCTAACTGAGCTCCTCCAACCGCTGGTCTTGTTCCTCCAAACGCCTCTCCATCTGGCAATTAATGTCCTCGCTCGTTGATTCAGAAGACAAATGGGGAGAGTGGTGGTGATGGCGATGTGTCCGCCTGGGCTCCTTTTCCAATCTATGTTTGAAGGAGGGGCTACTCAAGTGGCGGGTAGAAGACCATCACCTTTTGGAAGTTTCTTGGTGGTGGTGCCTGAATGGAGCATGACGATGGCGATGCTCCTCCGAAGAGGGTCTTCTGTAGGTAGAATGTTGACTGGTCGGGGGAGTTGTAGCAAGTTGTATAGGATGCCCGGGTAGCTGCTGAGCAGTCGTTGGCTGCTGCCCTTGCAACTCACGGACCACCTCAACAAGAGCTTAGACTTGCTGGGTAAGAGTGGCCAGTTGTTTATGGGAAGTAGATAAGACTGGTGGCGAAGAAAGAACATGGGGATTAGCTTTCGGTTGCTCGGCATGGGGGAATGCCCCTAGTATAACTAGCAGAAGCCTCCTGAATATGTGTCACCACCATTATTGTTCAAGAGAGGACGAGCTTGTAGTTTAGAGTTACGAAGCTATCCTTTTCTGGTCAATACCATCGCACGCCCCCTACCTGATGCACCAATCTGATGATACCTGATCACTTGAGCTGATATCCATGAGCGTCAATGAATGGGCCGTGACCTTGCCGAAGAAGCTTTGTCTCAACTCTAAGATCTGCAAGAAGTCCCGAAGACCGAATATTCCGATAGGAGCCCTTCAACGCTCAAGTTAGTGATCAGAATCTCAACCATGAGCTTGAAGAAGCTCGAATGAGAGTTAGAAAAAGATGAGAAAATTTTCTAAGTTTCGCTTCAGTGCTCATGCCTTGGTCAAGGGTCCCTCTTACCCATTTTGTTGCTACTTTGGGTTTGCGTGGCTTGCCGGATAAAATTGGAATCTCATGATGAGCCATGATTTTTACCAATAGAATGTCAGAACTAGTGGAGTTGGATTCATCCCATCTGAGCCGAGGGTGTTGTATTTTATGGCAAATGATTACCTTTTGAGACTTATCTGGCCAGAGTCATTAAAACTTCATAATGAATGATGACTTTTTGAGTTCATCTGATCTGAGCAATTAAAACTTCATGATGGATTATGACTTCTTAGGCTTATGCCAGAATTAGCAAAGTTTATCTTATTAGACATAATTTATCTTATTAGACATATATGAATAAGAGATGACTGGTGGGCCTAGCCTTGTCAGAAGCGAAGGCTTGTTTGGGAAGCCAATAATTAAGTTTAGGGATGAAAGGGGGATGAGGCCACCTTTGAACTGGGGCCAGTTCGTGAACTGGGGCCACCTAGGAGCTGGGGCTGCCTAGGAGCCGCCTATGATCTGGGGCCGCCTTTAGGCCACCTTGTGAACTAGGGCCGCCTAAGAGCGAAGGCTACCTAGGAGCCGCCTATGAGCTGGGACCGCCTCTGGACCACATTGTGAACTGGGGCCGCCTAGGAGCCGCTTATGATCTGGGGCTGTCTCTAGGCTGCCTTTTGAACTAGAGCCACCTAGGAGCCGCTTAGGAGCTGGGGCCACCTCTGGGCCGCTTAGGAGCCACTTATGAGTTGGGGCTGCCTCTGGGTCATCTTGTAAACTGGGACCGTCTAGGAGCCGAGGCCTTCTAGGAGCCGCTTCGTGAACTGTGGCTGCCTAAGAGCTGCCTATATCCAAATGATTTCCGTCATTAGGTAATTTTGGCTGTTAATTTACACGTGGCTCTTATCAGCCACATCGCCACCAACCTTTGGGAGCAATTCACTTTAGAGAAAAGGAAAATGAAATCCGCATGTTGTGCTAAATAGATAAAATGGAATCTAATGATGCCTTCGTGAAGGTGGCTGTCATATACTTCTTCTCATTTAAATCTCATTTTAGGTAGATGATATGTACATTACAATATGAACCATAGCTTCACTCCATGGAATTCTTTCATCATCGAATACTAGAAAGTATATCTGTTGATGCCCGATCACTTTAAGCTAGCATCCTTGAGCGTTGATCATTGCTCCATAGAAATATTGGGGTCCTTCCTTTGTCTTCAAAGCCTGCAAGAAGTTCCACGGCCGGGTATTCCGATGGAGACCCTCCGATGCTCAAGTTAGTGACCAAGGCAACAGCCGTGAGCTCGAGGAAGCTCGAAAGAGAAAAAGGGAAAAGCTTTGAGAAGAGCTTAGCGTCTTGAGTTCTTGGAGTTACTTGTCCCTTCTTACCTTATTTATTTACCTTTGTACTCTGTGTAGCTTGCTTGAGAAGTTTAAATCTTTGTCATCTAGTGAAAATTAGTCACGTGGAGCCTCATGATGGATCATGACTTTTGGGGCTTATCTGGTCTGGCTGGTTGGGGTGTCATGATGACTGATGACCTTTGTGGATGGAATGTCAGGTTTAATATCTGTGAGACCTCACGCAAGCTCTGATTTCATCCGTAGATCAAGTGTGGTGGAAGAGCTGGCCTCTTCCGGTATGTTGATATTGAGTACTTATTTAATGGCCATAGTCCTTGTTTAGTCTCCACGAGTCTCCTCTTGAATTAAATAATGGACAGTAGCTTCCTCAGGCCCATAGGCCACTCAAGGGTGCCCCTGATTCATGTATATGTCGTCTGACGCATGGGTGACCATATCTCCCTTTCAACCTTATGATTGGTTGAACCTGGCCCTTGGTGGGCCATGAAGACTGTGCCTCTTGCTGGTCGGGGGGGTCAAGACCATGACGCGGGAGCTGTGGGCACCACACCTGAAACCAGTGACGAAGCATGTCCTGGTAGCAGACGAGGACGAGGGTACTGCTGGACTCCGTTGCAGGTCCCAGTGGCGAATGAAGACGAGAGCATCCTGGGTTAATCTTGCCGGCCCTACCCTCGGGGTAGTTGCAGGCTAAAGCTGAGGACGGGAGCTAGACGTCGGGGCATAGTAGAGAAGCAGGAACAAAGAAGTCTGGGGGCTGCTCCCACCAGGGCTCCATAGAGATGACGGAAGCTAGCAGCTGGAACGGGGTTAGGAGGTCCGCGGAAGGTTACAGAGGAGCTGGAAGTTGGGACCCGGCCACCAGGGTCATGGGCGGATTCTGGGGATCCCAGGAAACACGTCGCCGAGACTAAGGCCGTTGAAGAACGTTGAAGGCAGAGCCGTTGAGGCCGAGGCCGTCGTGGATGAGGCCGTTGAACGGTGGCCGCCTAGGATTGACGGAGGAGGCCATTGTGGAAGGGCCAGGGGCCGCCTAGGATGGATGGAGGGCCACTGTGGAGTTATTCGGACTCTCTGGGGCCGCTGTGGGAGACTCGACCGTCAAGGACGGGAGAGGACGAGTGAGGTCGCTGTGAAAGGGCCAGAGGCTGCCGTGGGAGATGGGCCACTGTGAGACCATTGTGGACCTGGGAGCCGTCGTGGAGGAGGCTGCCTGGGTGAGCCGTTGTGGACCTGGGAGCCATCGTGGAGGGGCTGCCTGGGTGCCGTCTAGGATGGACGGAAGAGGCTGCCATGGAGGAAGGCTATTTAGGCTGGGGAGTCGCCGTGGTTGGCCATTGTGGAGGACCCGGGGCTGCCTTGGGCTGCTGTCGAGGGCCGCTGCGGAGGAAGGCCGGTTAGGAGAAGCTGGACAACTTGGCCGCCGTGACTGCTGAGGACAAGGCCACCGTGGCCATTGTGGGCGACTCGGCCGCTGTGGGGGAGGCCGAGTAGAGAGAGAGAGAGAGATTGCTGTCGACTGAGGCCGGGAGGCATCTGTGGGACCTGGGTCCGGTGAGGCCGCCTAGGATTGCTCTTGGACGCTGTTGGGGGCCGACTAGAGGAAGAGAAGGGTCGCCACGGACTAAGGCCCGGTGCCATCGTGGATGACGACTGGGTGCTGCCATGGACTGAGGCCATCAAGGATTTGATAAAAAGAAGAGATACGAGACTAACAGATTTTGAAAGTAGGGACTTCCTCAACGATGGTTAGAAAGTTGAGAAGGAAAATAAAATTGCTAAGGATAATTTTGGAAGAAGGCAAAAGTAAAAGGATAAACTTGCACTTCATTATCTCGAATGATGTCATTTACAGAGGTTTAAATAGAGATGAAAGAAACATCGTGCAACAAGAAATTAGAGGCATGTTACCCACTATCTAATAACGTGCGAAACTAGTTAGCCCACGTATAGATAAACTTAAAAGATAAAACCCACGAACAGATAAACATGGGACACGTAGAGTGACTTGGTCTAAGTTGGAGAACGTGAGACTCTGCGTTATCCAACTGCAAAGTAGGAGAACGTGGGACACTCAATTCTGCATTATCTCAACACTCCCCCTTAATGCAGATACTCCCAATTTTTCTCTTAAATATAAAAAGCTTTCCAATGGCAATACTTTTGTGAAGATATCTGCTAATTGTTCTTTGGTGTTGCAAAATTGCAGTTCAATACTTCCATTAGTCACTAGTTCACGAACAAAATGATGTTGAAGTTCAATGTGCTTTTTCCGATGAAACACTGGATTTCTTGTCATTGCAATTATGGATTGATTGTCACAGTTGATAGTAGTTGGGCCCTTTTGTGATAGTTTTAAATCCTCCAATACTCTACGCAACCAGATAGCATGACAAGCTGCAGCAGTAACGACTACATACTAAGCTTCAGATGATGATAGTGCTATAGTACTTTGTTTCTTTGAACTCCAAGATATTGCTCCAGATCCAAGGGTGAAGATGTAACCAGAAGTGCTTTTTCGATCATCAACTAAACCTGCCCAATCACTATCAGAAAAACCACACAAAGATAACTTATTAGCATTAGTGTATGAAATACCATAGGTAATAGTTCCTTTTAAGTATCTCAACACTCTTTTCGCTGCCACAAGATGAATTTTGCTTGGACTTTGCATGAACCTTGATAGCAAACTTGTTGCATACATAATGTCTGGACGAGTATTTGTGAGATATAGCAAACTTCCAATTAGACTCTTGTACATATGTGCATCAATCTGTTCTTCTACATCATTTTGGCTAAATTTCTCACAAGTGTTCATTGGAGTCTTCATTGGCTTGCAATCAGACATTGCAAATTTCTGAAGAAGATCTTTTATATTCTTCTCTTGAGAGACAAAAATTTCATCACCAAATTATTTTACTTCCAAACCAAGAAAGTAATTCATCAAGCCAAGATCTGACATCTCAAAATTTTTAATCATACTATTTTTAAATTATGCAATCAGTTCATCACTACTGCCGGTATATACCAAGTCATCAACATATAAACAAACCATAAGAATATTTGTACCTTTTGACTTGACATATAAGGTGGGCTCGCTTTTTCTCCTTTGAAAGTCATTCTGTACAAAGTGCTGATCAATCCTTTCATACCATGCTCTAGGTGCCTGCTTAAGTCCATAAAGTGCCTTCCGTAATCAATACACCTTCTTTTCTTCATTAACAACTTCATAGCCCTGTGGTTGCTGCACATATACTTCTTCATCCAAAAAACTATTCAAAAAAGCTGATTTGACATCAAGTTGAAAAACATTCCATTGATAATGAGCAGCTATAGATAAAACTGTTCTAATTGTATCAAATCTAGCTACTGGAGCATAAGTTTCTGCAAAATCAATACCTTCTCGCTGCATATAGCCCTTTGCAACAATCCTTGCTTTAAATTTTTGGATTGATCCATCTGCTTTGTATTTGATTTTGTATATCCATTTTAAACCAATAGCTTCATGGTTAGGTGGTAGATCCATGAGCTCCTAAGTACCATTTTTTATTAATGCTGAAATTTCATCATCCATAGCTTTGCACCATTCTTTGTGCTTTATTGCTTCTTCAAAACAATTGGTTCATCAATAGAAGTAAACTGACATCTTTCATATATATCAATCAAGGATTTTATCTTTCAATCAAGGATTTTATCTTTCTTGGAGGAGATTCAGAAGATGATAAATAAGGAGAACTCACAAGTGTAGACTGCACAGGTGTTGACCTTGGTGAAGATTGATTTGGATCAGTTAAATCTTCACTTTCATCATCAAAGGCCATTGATGTTTCTTCAGCTTGAGCTCCACCTATTGCTGTATTCTGTAATTCATTCCAATTCCATGCATTCTGCTCATCAAATATCACATCCCGGCTAACAACAAGCCTTTGAGTTATAGGATTATAAAACCGATAAGCCTTGCTTTCAATACTATAACCAATAAAGATGCATTTCATGCTATCATCTAATTTTTTCCTTTTCTGAGATGGAATGTGAACATAAGCAAGACACCCAAATACTCTAAAATGAGTTACCTTTGGTCTCCATCCATGCCAAGCTTCAAATGGTGTTATGCCTTGAAGTAAAGATGTGGGGCTATGATTGAGTATATAGGTAGCGGTATGAACTGCTTCGGCCCAGAAATTGTTAGGAAGCCCTTTTGCTTTAATCATGCTTTTTGCCATCTCAACAAGACTCCTATTCTTTCGTTCTGCTACTCCATTTTGTTGTGGTGTGAAGCTTGTAGTCAATTCCCTGTGAATGCCATTATCTTCACAAAAAAGAATGAATTCTTTTGAAAGAAATTCTCCACCCCTATCGGTTCGCAATACCTTTAATGCATGGCCACTATTCTTTTCAAGAAAGCATTTAAACCTTTTGAATACAGAGAAGCTATCTGACTTTTCTTTAACAAAATATACCCATGTGATTCTGCTAAAATCATCAACAAAAATAATAAAATACTTGCTATTGTCTAAGGATGGAGATTGCATTGGTCCGCATAAATCTGCATGCACCAGTTCAAGTGGTTTTGAGGCCCGCCAAGCCTTTCCTTTTGGAAAAACATCCCTGTGATGCTTTCCAAGCACACAACTCTCACATATATGATCATTCTTCATAATTCTAGGCAACCCATACACCATATTCTTTTTGATAAAAGCTCCAAATTGTGATAACCCAAATGTCCATATCTATGATGCCATAACACATTATCATTTGCTAATGAGACATTCAAGGCATGATCAAGACTTAGAGAGAAAAGTTTATTTTCAATCATAGGTATCTCAATAATAAGTGAACTCTTAGAGTTATCATAAACATGACATCTTAAATCTTCAAAAACAAGTGAATAACCTTCAGTCAAAAATTGCCCAACACTCAACAAATTAGACTTCAAGTCAGGAACATATAAAACATTTTCAATTGATTTCAAGCCATAGAAATCAAGTTTCACAGTACCTTTCCATGAGCTTCTCGAACATTACCATCACCCATTTTTACCTTTGTAGTAACAGATTTGTCCAAATAAGAAAAGATCTCTGCACGACCTGTCATATGATTGCTGCATCCACTATCAATGTACCAAACTTCTTTAGGACATTCTTTTGCAGTAAAGCATGCAAGAAATAAATTTTCATTTGACCCCTTTTCATGTTCTTCTGCAAAATTTGCATGTTTTTCTTTCAATCTACAAAAATGCTCAATGTGGCCATACTTTTTGCAAAAATGACAAAGAAAAGGCTTAGAGATTTCACCCTTTTCATTACTTTCCTTTATCCGACAAAACCTTTCAATATGACCATATCTCTTGCAATAATTACACTGAAAAGGTTTAAAATTTTCACCTTGGCTGTTACCTTCATTGCGATTCTGATAAACTTTACCAAGACGTCCTCCACCTCTTCTGCCTCGAAAAGAACCTCCTCTATTTCTTGGTGTACAATGCTGATTGATGCTTTCCTTTGGAGCATTCACCTCTTCTGCCTCGATCATGAGTAATGCACTAACTGGAGATCCTTGATTCTTCTATAGCAGCTACAATATGAATACCTTAACATTTTGATCCTTGATATTCTTCTTGCAACAAATCCCAAGCATCTTTAGAGGTTGTAGCTGCTGAAATTCGAGAAAAAATTGCATCACCAATGGCCTGTTGAATGAAGAAGAGAGCTTTGGCATCCTTTTTTATATTCTCTGGCTTTAATGCTCCTTCCTCTGGTAGGCCTTTCTCCACCAATTCCCACAAATCTTGTGAGATAAAAAGAGTCTTCATCTTTTGCTCCAGAAATCATAGCCTTCTCCTTTGAATATTGGAATCACCGGGTTGATGGTATTGCTGTTGAATGCCATTGGCTCTGATACCACTTGATAAAAAGAAGAGATACGGGACTAACAGATTTTGAAAGTAGGGACTTCCTCAACGATGGTTAGAAAGTTGAGAAGGAAAATAAAATTGCTAAGGATAATTTTGGAGAAGGCAAAAAATAAAAGGATAAACTTGCACTTCATTATCTCGAATGATGTCATTTACAGAGGTTTAAATAGAGATGAAAGAAACATCGTGCAGCAAGAAATTAGAGGCACGTTACCCACTATCTAATAACGTGCGAAACTAATTAGCCCACGTACAGATAAACTTAAAAGATAAAACCCACGAACAGATAAATATGGGACACGTAAAGTGACTTGATCTAAGTAGAGAACGTGGACTCTGCGTTATCCAACTGCAAAGTAGGAGAACGTGGGACACTCAATTATGCATTATCTCAACAGGATTACCGGAGGCCACTTAGGAAGGGCGATGGATGTCGTGGGAGACGCCTGGGAAGAGATAACTGGGTTATCGTGGATAGCCGTCGAGAGAAAGAATACCTGGAGGCCGCCCTCAGGACTGTCTAGGATGAAGACGCTGCGGGACTCTCGAGTCGACGAGGATGGATTGGTGAGAGCAGCTCGGCTGCTCTCGACCGCTGCGAAAGGGTACTGTTGAGGCCGTCATGGATGGCCGT
The DNA here is from genome assembly GCA_900491605.1 of Calamus simplicifolius. Classification (NCBI taxonomy): domain Eukaryota; kingdom Viridiplantae; phylum Streptophyta; class Magnoliopsida; order Arecales; family Arecaceae; genus Calamus; species Calamus simplicifolius. The sequence continues at coordinate 986,157 of UESW01003985.1, read as the reverse complement.
CGTCAGAAATCGAGGAGTTAGAATCGGGATCTTCAGCTTGCGGTTTCTTGCTCTCGTTCTCTTGCTGCCGTGGGCACTTCTCGAATCCTAATTATTGAAGCCTCACTACGTGCATGCAACCCCATGCATGTAATGTACCGGATCGAGCCGTGGACTAGATTAGCTCGGAAAACCCTGGAGCCCTCTGGCTATGCCCCTCCTAGGTATTTTTCATAATTGGAGGAAACCGTCGAGGACATGCCATCAAGGACGGCCAGATGCGAGAAACTGACATGGCCGTCGAGGGACGGGCCGTTTCAGTTAGATAATTACGCATAAGAGTATTCTGGCCTTGGGTACATATTGCTGCAACACTCAGTGGCAAAAACTTCTGGTGCACAATGAAAGAGTTTCAGCAATCCACTTATTGCACCATGCACAGCTCTCCACAGGTTGCTGTGCACATTACTGTCTAGTTGATTGAACAGCTGGCAGCTGAGGTAGCAATAGCTTATCAGGTTTGGGATCGCTTGTCAGATGTAGGCATGAAGTCATTGAAAAGAGATGCATCACCATATATAGGAAATCCATATGGTATAATGTGGTCGGTAAATGAAGGGTAAGTCGTGATACGGTCGGTCAACGGAGAATAGGTTGGAATCCTGGGCGGCCCCAAACCCTGAGCGGCCTCCTGGTCCTGGGCGGCCCCCAAGCTCTGGGCGGCCTCCTGGTCCTGGGCGGCCCCCAAGTCCTGGGCGGCCTCCTGGTCCTGGGTGGCCCCCAAGCCCTGGGCGGCCTCCTGGTCCTAGGCAGCCCCCAAGCACTGGGTGGCCTCCTGGTCCTGGACGGCTCCCGAGCCCTGGACGGCCCCCGAGCCCTGGGTGGCTTCCTGGTCCTGAGCGGCCCCCGAGCCCTAGGTGGCCTCCTGGTCCTGGGCAGCCCTCAAACCCTGGGCGACCCCCTGGTCCTGGGCGGCCTCCTGGTCCTGGGCGGCCCTCAAGCCCTGGGCGGCCTCCTGGTCCTGGGCGGCCCACGAGCCCTGAGCAGCCTTCTGGTCCTGGGCGGCCCCCAAGCTCTGGACGGCCTCCAAGCCCTGGGCGGCCCCCGAGCCCTGGGCGGCCTCCTGGTCCTAGGCGGCCCCCAAGCCCTGGGCGGCCTCCTGGTCCTGGGCGGCCCCCAAACCCTGGGCGGCCCCCAAGTCCTGGGCGGCCTCCTGGTCTTAGGCGGCCACCAAGCCCTGGGCGGCCTTCTGGTCCTGGGCGGCCTCAAGTCCTAGGCGGCCCTCAAACCCTGGGCTGCCCCCGAGTCCGGAGCGGCCCCCAATCTCTGGGCGGCCTCCTGCCTTGGGCTATACTCTCCGAGCTCTTAAAGATATTTTCGTATCAGAAGCACTTAACACGACAAACTGTTGTGTCCGGAACAAAGCTCCAGAATCATCAAACATCATGATGCTTTAAATGACTTGAATAAGATAAATGCCAGAACATCACCATTCATCGAAAAGCTCAAATAAAGGAGATACTGAGCACCTATTTTAGAGCCAGATAACTTTCCACTAACTCTGACATTCCCTTGGGAAAGCCGAAACCCATCATGAAGATTCTTAGCTTCGGAGCAAGTTTCTTAGTGCCTCTGGTGTTAATTATCAGTAAATGACCAAGTGGTACGCTCTCGCAGTGGCTGATCTTTAGTCTTATACATTAATCTTATCTGAAAAAGAAAGAGATATGACTCGACACTGACGGCATGATGACAAAGACAAGAAAGCGATCCATAGAGGAAAGGGGGATTTTTTCCTTCCTTCGACCGGAGATCTCTAACAAAGAAAATTTTTCTATCTTTCTGATGATCCAGCATCAACAGATTGGCGCGCCAGAAAGGGGGGCGAACCTTCGAACAACTCTTACCTTTCCAACATGAAGGCTAGATCTCTGGAGGAAGACCTTTCCCATTGGTCTGGGGGGCATCTTTCATCTTCTGATCGGATTGAGAGGACTCCTGGCTCAACCGAGCTGGCTCAGCCAAGCCCTCCAGCCCCTTCCTCACCACTGCCAATATCAGCTACTCCCTAGGATCAGTTGGCCACCCTCACACAACAAGTTTAAACTCTCGTTGGGATGGTTCAGCAACTGCAGGAGCAACATTCCAGAAGGGCCCGGCAGCGGTTCGAACCGCCTCTACACTCCATATCGGCTACTCCTGTTAGCCGGCAGTCTACCCGGGGGAGATCCCCTCCTACGAGGCCTTTCCACCCCTACGCCTCGGTGGGGCTTCATTCTCAGGGCTCCCGGGGTGGATCGCGCTCCCTTACCCGTTCCTCGGGTAGTCCACCTGCTAGGCGGCGACGGGGAAAGGAGCCGCATGTGGAGCACCGCTAGTGGTGTCGTCGATCTTTGTCTTATTCCCCTGAGCCAGCCGAAGGAAAGATGGCTAATCAGATGGAGAGGTGCCTCGATGAACAAGACCAGAGATTAGAAGAGCTTAGCCAAAGAATCAATAATCAGCCGGGGTCGGATTACGACACCCGCCCTCCTCTTAGTCGGCGAATCATGGAGGAACCCATTCCTGGGAGGTTCCGCTTCCCTCAGCTTGACCCTTATGATGGCACCACTGACCCTTTGGATCACCTGGAAAGTTACAAGGCTATTATGCAAGCCCAAGGGGCAACTGATGCCCTCTTGTGTGTTACCTTCGCAGCCACACTCCGAAAGGTCGCCCGTGCTTGGTATTCTCGTCTACCCGCATGCAGTATTGATTCCTTCCGACAACTGGAAATATCTTTCTTGGCTCATTTTGACGCTTGTCGGAAGATCCCTCGAGTGGCAGACAGCTTGTTCTTTGTGCAGCAACAAGATGGGGAGTCTCTGAAAGACTTTATAATCCGATTCAAAGTGGCGGACCTGGAAGTCTATCATCTTGACGATGCTATGGCTACTCTGGCCTTGAAGCGGGGGCTCCGTCCCTCCCGTTTTACTTACTCTTTAGACAAAAGACCTCCTTGCTCTTTTGCTGATCTCTTGAGTCGTGCGCAGAAGTACATCCGTAACGACGAGGCTGATTCATCAAGGAGAGGCGCCGAAGGAAGGACTGTGAAGAAGTCAGCCCACTCGAAGTCGAGTGGGCCCCCTCCCAAGAAGTCTGAGCCCTTGCACCGACCAGCTGACCGCCGCAAGAGCCTGGCCCCCAAAGAAGATCATCTCACACCCCTCCTCGCACCCCGGGCTCATATCCTCATGGAGATTGAAAATGAGCCTTATCTGCGGCGTCCGCCTCCATTGAAGAAAGGTGCCACACGAGATAGAAGCCGCTTCTGCCATTTCCATAGAGATTACGGTCACGACACTGAGGAATGCCGCAATCTGAAACAGGCCATTGAAGAGCTCATCCAAAGGGGATATCTGGGGCAGTACATCCAGAAGAAGGAGACTCCGCCTGTACCAGCTTTGATGGGCCCCCCTCCACCTCAGGCCAACATTGATAACGCCCCTACGGCGCGAATGGTGGGAATGATTGCCAGTGGAGGAGCACCATCTTATAAGAGGCTAAGAGGGGAAGGAGAGTTAGAAAATGTAATCCCTTCTAAGGAAGATATAGCTGGGGGTGGTGTTGTATAAGATGATAGCATCGTTGTCTCTATGACGGTCGCTAAGCATCCTGTAAGAAGGATCTTAATTGATAACGGAAGCTCTGCCAACGTACTTACTTATGATGCATTTCTTCGAATGGGTTTATCTCCTGACTCTCTTCGACCTGTAGCTGCTCCTCTAGTCGGCTTCACGGGGATTCCATACGGGTGAAGGGCGAGTTACCCTACCTGCTACGGCAGGGTCACCGCCGCGCCAGAGCACGGTGATGCTGGACTTCTTGGTGGTCCGGGTACCCCTGACATATAATGCCATTCTTGGCCGCCCTGGATTGAATATGCTAGATGCAGTTATATCCACTAAGCATCTACTTGTGCAATTCCCTACTAACCAAGGAATTGGCGAAATACATGGGGAGGTAGACCCAGTTAGACCTTGTTATCATCTAGCTCCCAGTCCTCAAGCAGTTGCGATTCCCCTAGCCGCCGAATCATTCGATCCCAGGGAGACCGAGCGAAGGGGAGAACCGGCAGAACATTTGATATCTTGCCCCCTAGAAGATGACCCAAGCAAGATCGTGCAAATCGGCGAACTCCTCTCCCCTGAAGCCTGGAGTCAGCTCTTAGCCTTCTTGCGGGTGAATGCCGATATCTTCGCTTGAAAAGTGACAGATATGGTTAGGATCCCCCCAGAGGTGATCACTCACCAGCTTAATATCAATCCAGAATGCCGGCCGGTCCGCTAGAAAAAAAGAAGTTTCGCTCCCGAGTAACAGAGAACTATAGATGAAGAAGTGGATAAATTACTTATGGCCGGCCATATTCGAGAGGCGCAATACCCTGACTGGCTAGCCAATGTGGTCATGGTCCGAAAAACCAGTGGGGGATGGAGAATCTGCATTGACTACACGATCTTAACAAAGCCTGTCCTAAGGACAGTTTTCTGTTGCCACGGATCGACCAGTTAGTGGACTCTACTTCCGGCTACGAACTTCTTAGCTTCATGGATGCCTTCTCGGGGTATAATCAAATAAAAATGAACCCCTCAGATGAAGAACATACCTCTTTTGTCACTGAGAAGGGCATTTATTGTTACAAAGTAATGCCCTTTGGGTTAAAGAATGCGGGAGCCACCTATCAAAGCTGATGAATAAAGTTTTCAAAGATCAGCTTGGCCGCAATATGGAAGTGTATGTAGATGATATGTTGACGAAGAGAACTTGTGCTACCAACAATATCGCTGACCTGGAGGAGACTTTCCATAACCTCCGACTCCATAGAATCAAGCTTAACCCGCGCAAATGCGCATTTGGGGTTACTGCAGGAAAATTCTTGGGTTTTTTGGTAACTCGGTGGGGAATTGAGGCAAACCCAGAGAAGATTCATGCCATCCTTGATATGAGGCGACCAGCCTGTAAGAGGAAGGTACAGCAGCTTACCAGAAGGATAGCAGCGCTGAGCCGATTTTTGTTAAGATCAGCGGAAAGGTGTCTGCCCTTCTTCAAAGTCTTACGTAAAGCGGACGGTTTTGAATGGACGAAAGATTGTCAGCGGGCTTTTGAAGAGCTTAAGGAGTTCTTATCCACGCCACCCCTGTTATCTAAACCGTAGGAAGGAGAAAAGCTCTTCCTTTATCTCGCAACTTCCTCAGAAGCCGTCAGCTCCGTTCTGGTGCATATCGGTGACCATGCCATTCAGAAACCTATGTATTATACTAGCAAAGTACTTCATGGTGCGAAAGAAAGGTATTCCAAAACGGAAAAGGTTATTTTTTCTTTGGTTATCTCCACCCAACGGCTCAGACCATATTTTCAGGCCCATCCTATAATTGTACTCACTGACCAGCCCCTCAGAGCCATTTTGTCCCGCCCTGACACTTTGTCCGATTGGCTAAGTGGGCCATCAAGCTAGGGGAGTTTGACTTATCCTTTCAGCCCCGGGCAGCTTTGAAATCCCAGGTCTTAGCCGACTTCCTGGTGGAGTGTACTTGGTCTGAGAAGTATCAAGAAGATTCCCCCCAAGTTCCTTCAGATGTCGGCGAGGAGAATGACGAGACGTGGATCCTCCACATCGACAGGGCCTCTAACTCCCAGGGGAGCGGAGCCGGTCTTATTCTTGCCAGTCCGGAGGGCGTGGTGTTGGAGTATGCTCTCCGCTTCCTCTTTGAAGCTACTAACAATCAAGATGAATATGAAGCCTTGTTGGCCGGGATTAAACTGGCACATGGACTGAGAATCAAGCGTCTCCGAGCTTTTACCGACTCACAGCTTATTTCTGCCCAGGTAGCTGGAGAGTACAAGCCTGAGATCCTATCATGTCCCGGTATCTAAGCAAGGTTAACCTATTAATCCCCTTGCTAGATTGCTTCACTATCAGTTACATCCCTAGAGGAGAGAACGCTAGAGCTGATATGTTGGCCCGACTTGCTACATCAGCGGATAGCGCCATGGGCAAAACTTATATTGAATACCTGGAGACACCTAGTATTGAAGCCATGGAGGAAGCTCTACCGGTTACACAGGAAGAAATATGGATGGATGCCTATGTCCAATACTTGAAAGATGGCGTCCTCCCGGCCGACCACGGGGAAGCCAAGCTGCTTAAACGGAGAGCCTCTAAGTTCATATTGCTGGATGGCCAACTCTACAAGAAATCCTTTTCCTAGCCTTTTCTCAAATGTGTCGGCCCAGCAGACGCAAATTATATTCTTAGAGAAATTCATGAAGGTATATACGGGAATCATTCAGGGGGTAGATCCCTGGCATGCAAAGCTCTCCGGCAAGGATATTATTGGCTAACCATGCAGGAAGATGCTACTGAACTAGTGAAAAGATATGATCAATGTAAAGTATGCTTGTATTCAGCGACAGTCGGCTTCCCTGTTGAGTCCTCTCTTCGCCCCATGGCCCTTCGCCCAGTGGGGCATGGACATCCTCGGCCCTTTCCCATCGGCGTCAGGGCAGCGAAAATTCCTGCTTGTTGCTATTGATTATTTCACTAAGTGGGTCGAGGTCGAGGTGCTCGCCAGGATCACTGAAGCCAAGGTCAAGGCTTTTCTCTGGATATACATTGTCTGTCGATTCGGTATACCTCATACTCTTGTCACCGATAACGGCCGACAATTCGACAACGTCGCCTTTAGAACTTTCTGTGCTGATTTTGGCATCACTCATCAATTCGCCTCTATCGGCCATCCGCAGTCTAATGGAGAGGCTGAGGTTATGAATCGTATGATATTACGAGGACTGAGAACCAGGCTGACACATCTAAAGAAAGATGGGTGGAAGAACTCCCGAGCGTGCTCTCGGCATACCACACAACTCCCTAGACGCCAATAGGAGAGATGCCTTTCAACCTGGTTTTTGGTTTGAGGCTGTTATTCCGGTCGAGATTGGCCTGCCAAGTGTTGAGTGGAGTCGTACGACGAAGCCGACAACCTCCCTAATTTAAGAGCCAGTCTCAACCTCATTGATGAAGTAAGGGACCGAGCTCAAGTTAAAATGGCGGCCTACCAACAGCGGATAGCGAGATATTATAATACTCGCGTTCGCCCGAAAAGTTTCCGCCAGGGAGACTTGGTCCTTAGAAGAGCCGAAATATCCAAGCTAACGGAAGGGGGCAAATTGTCCCCGAATTGGGAAGGGCCCTACCGAGTCGCAGAAGTCCTTCATCGTGGAGCATACCGGCTTGAGGATTTGAGTGGACAACCAATCCCTCGAACATGGAACGCAGATAATCTCCGACAATACCACCAATAATGTAATGGATGTATTTACCCAAGAAATCAATAAATGTACACATTCGGAGATTTCTTGTGAACAGCTCTTGAAAAAGAACTCGACGGCCCCATGGTCCTAAGGACACGCCCGGGTTGGTATTGTTTACCCCTGAGGAGGTTCAAGTCCAAGGCCTAGGCGGCCTCGAGTCGAACTCTCGGGCTGGTATCCGACTACCCCTGAGATTGATCTTGAAAAGAACTCGACGGCCCCACGGTCCTAAGGACACCCCCGGGTTAGTATTGTTTACCCCTGAGGAGGTTCAAGTCCAAGGCCTAGGTGGCCTCAAGTCAAACTCTTGAGTTGCTATCCGACTACCCCCAAGATTGTTCCTGAAAAGAACTTGACGGCCCCACGGTCCTAAGGACACCCTCGGGTTGGTATTGTTTACCCCTGAAGAGGTTCAAGTCCAAGGCCTAGGCGGCCTCGAGTCGAACTCTCGGGCTGGTATCCGACTACCCCCGAGATTGTTCTTGAAAAGAACTCGACGGCCCCACGGTCCTAAGGACACCCCCGGGTTGGTATTGTTTACCCCTGAGGAGGTTCAAGTCCAAGGCCTAGGCGGCCTTGAGTCGAACTCTCGGGCTGGTATCCGACTACCCCCGAGATTGTTCCTGAAAAGAACTCGACGGCCCCGCGGTCTTAAGGATACCCCCGGGTTGGTATCGTTTACCCCTGAGGAGGTTCAAGTCCAAGACCTAGGCGGCCTCGAGTCGAACCCTCGGGTTGGTATCCAGCTACCCTTACGGAGTTCCCTAGATTACCCTCCTCATCAGAATCCTGGGACTTACGCTCCGAGACATTGTGCCTGCGGAACGACCCTGAAACTCAAACTTAACGTCGGTTTGTGGTTTAAGCCTTGAAAGGTCGGAGGAAGAGATGAGTCCCCTTACTTCCTCTATATAATGATTAAAAATTAGAGGGCGATCGATTGTGATATCGAACAAATAAAAGCGAAAAACTGATACCCATTCGTTTAAAAGTTGAGCTGCTACAAAACTCTATAAAGTATCATCTGCAAGCCGACATTGGCCGGCTTACAAAAGGAGTCCATTAAGGATAGGGTCAAAGACAAAAAATCAAGTCGAATATAGCCGCGTTCCTATTGATTCCCGGGATGCCCACCCATTGCGGTCGGCCCGGTAGTTGGCTCTTCAATTGCGGTTGCTTCAGTGGCGGGGTCTCTAGCTATCACCGCTTCGTCGGCTGTATCTTCAACTTCAGCATCAGAGGTTTCTTCGTCGTCTGCAGGTTGGAAAAGCTCGAGGTCTTCTAGTTTGAAATGCCGAGATAATCTTCTTTTGCACCTCTCAAAACCTTGGATGAAGGCATCCATAACAGCCTCGCGAAACTCCGAGGAAAAGTCAGAGAAATTCTTATATTCTTTAATGACCTCCCGAGCCCGAGCTTCGGCCGCGGCCACCCTTTCTTGATCCTTCGTCTCCGCTACGGCCATCCTGTCCAGAGCTTCCTTTATTTCCTTCTCGGCCAGGGCCAGCTTCTCTGCAGCATCGAGGGCCGCGGCCTTTGCATTATCGGCTCGGTTCTCAGTGTACTCTAACTTGAGATTGGCCTCCTTCAATTTTTCCTCCGTCGGCAGCAGCTTTGCCCTGGTTTCAGATAGTCTGGCGTCCAGGGTCTACAGCTCCCTCTCGGCCCTCTCCCGCCACGCGCGATTGTCTTCCCGAACGGCCTGAAGGTCAAGTAATGCCTTCGATTCCCGGGCCTTTACTTCCGATAGTTCTTTGTTCAGGCCCTCGTTATGAGACTTGGCGTTGACCAGATCCTCACGAAGCACGAAAAGGCCGTTGGACATCTATATTAAACAGTCGATGAATATAGGAATTCTGTAATTATAAAAAAAAGAAAGAAGAGAAAGAGAAGAAGGCCGTGATTCTACCTGGAGCGTGGTTGTAAACATTGTATCGAAGGACTCCTCCAGTGGCAAGCCCCTCATCTTGGCCTGAAATCTAGGCAAGATAGAAAGTTTAAGAACCATTTCTGATAAATGGCTCTTGTACGCAGCGCCTTGGCTGGGCATCCCTGAAGATTGAGACGGACTTTTCGAGATGTTCGGGGGAGCAGAGGCATCTTCTCCTTTTGGCGACTGCGGGCCTGGCAGGCAGGTCTTAGTTAACCCTTTACTCCCGGATGGCCCCCCAATATCCCTGGCAAGGGAGGAGGCGGCCCCCGGTGGACTCTTCTCAGGGAGACCCCCGATAGGTATCCCGGCAAGGGGGCTCTCCTCTCCCTCGTCCTCCTCTACTAGTATTGCCTCGGGGAGGGTCGCCGGAGGCTAGGTCGAGCGACCCGGCTCCCTTTGATAGGGCCTCTTAGGCCCGGCTCCTGTCGCGCCACGGGCGCTTCCTTTTCTCTTCCGGAGGCTCGATATTATCGCATCTTGTGAGAACTTCATTGCTGCAAAACAAAGAACCCAAGGTTAATTAAAAAAGTGCCTGAGGAATGCCAAATATAAGCAGAATATATACACTAAAATGCGTTCTCATACGCGTATTCAAATACCAAATACCAAAAAAAAAAAGAAAAAAAAAAAAAAAAAAAGGGAGAAAAAAGAAAATGGTAATAACAATAATGAAACTCTTTGAGGCTCACCGGGCGTTGTGGGCAGCGCGACACCGGCATGGATGCGATCCCCCGAAGGTTATCCTCCGATAACAGTTCCTTACTAAGGGGCACGATGGTAGACACCAAAATGTTAAATAGTTCCTGATCTCTCTCTTCAATGTTTGAGTTCTGATTAGAACTAGTATCAGGAACACCCCAGTTCACGTTCACCCCCTCTAGATGTGCATAAAAAAACCGTGACTTCCACCCTTTGATTTTGGAAGGAAGATTAAGCATGAGGACTCTCTTGGGCCTAGACGCAAAACTCCACCACCCATCCCTTATAGGATTTCGGATCCTATACAAAGCCCTAAATAAGGAGAGCTGGGCGGAAGCCCCATGGAAATGACAAAGCACCAAAAATGAAAAGATGATGCGAATGGAGTTAGGGGTAAGTTGCGCAGGAATAAGATGGTACCTATTCAACAAATTTACAAAAAAAGGATGCAGAGGAAGCCATAGGCCACACTTAAAAAATTCTTCGTATATCGCAACCTTCCCCAGTTGCATAGAAGTAACCCTATCTTCGGGGAGGAGAACAGAAAGTCGAATATTATTTGGGATCCAAAACCGAGCCCTAAGATTCCTAAGATCTTGAGAGGACGTGATTGAGGCGATCTCCATCGGATCGGCCAATCTAGGGGTAGCTACCGAAAATCCTACCTCATGACTAGTGGATGAAGAAGAAACCCTAGGGGATTGAGATAGTGCCCTAGACACTGGTCGTGGGGCTGGTTGATCCCCGCAAATGGTCACGCCTCCGAGAGCTTGACGATGCGCCTGGATAATCTCTTCACGAGAGGGCTCGATCAGTGGGCTTTTGCCATTCCTTTCTTGGTGGGGATCCATGAAGAAGGAAAAGGAGAGAGGAAAGTCGACTAACCTGAACTTGGAAGAGTGAAGACACAGAAGAGGCAACAAGGATAAAAGGCAAGGGGGCAAAGAGGACGAGCCCTTTTTAATATATTTTGAATATAACACCTCGAGCGCCACAAAACCACGCGGCGATCCCTGAGTGGGACTGGGCAGATGAAAAGATGTTATCCCCTTAGGGATATGTGCCCTCCTTTTCATTTTTTCAAAATGTCATCTATCGTATATACAAATTTAAATTCAATTTTCTGCCCCTTCCCCTTTGGCACGTGCGGCGCGCCTGAGCACAAGGGGCAGGGGCGAGGGGGCATATGATGTCGTCGGTAAATGAAGGGTAGGTCGTGATACGGTCGATCAACGAAGAATAGGTTGGAATCCTAGGCGGCCCCCAAACCCTGGGCGGCCTCCTGGTCCTGGGCGGCCCTCGAGCCCTGGGCGGCCTCCTGGTCCTGGGCGGCCCCCGAGCCCTGGGCGGCCTCTTGGTCCTGGGCGGCCCCCAAACCCTGGGCGGCCCCCAAGTCCTAGGGGGCCTCCTAGTCCTGGGTGGCCCCAAGGCCTTGGGCAGCCTCCTGGTCCTGGGCGGCCCCCAAGTCCAGGCGGCCCCCAAGCCCTGGGCGGCCTCCTGGTCCTGGGCGGCCCCCAAGCTTTGGTCGGCCTCCAAGCCCTGGGCGGCCCCCGAGCCCTGGGCGGCCTCCTGGTTCTGGGTGGTCCCCGAGCCCTGGGCGGCCTCCTGGTTCTGGATGGTCCCCGAGCCCTGGGTGGCCCCCAAGTCCTGGGCGGCCTCCTGGTCCTGGGCGGACCCCAAGCCCTGGGCGGCCTCCTGGTCCTAGGCGGCCCCCGAGCCCTGGGCAGCCTCCTGGTCCTGGGTGGCCCCAAACCCTAGGTGGCCCCCAAGCCCTGGGCGGGATCCTGGTCCTGGGCAGCCCCAAGCTCTGGGCGGCCTCCAAGCCCTGGGCGGCCCCCGAGCCCTAGACGGCCTCCTGGTCCTGGGCGGCCCCCAAGCCCTGGGCGGCCTCCTGGTCCTGGGTGGCCCCAAGTCCTAGGCGGCCCCCAAACCCTGGATGGCCCCCGAGTCCTGGGCGGCCTCCTAGTCCTGGGCGGCCCCCAATCTCTGGGTGGCCTCCTGCCTTGGGCTATACTCCCCGAGCTCTTAAAGATATTTTTGTATCAGAAGCACTTAACACGATAAACTGTCGTGTCTGGAACAAAGCTCAAGAATCATCAAACATCATGACGCTTTAAATGACTTGAATAAGATAAATGCCAGAACATCACCATTCATCGAAAAGCTCAAATAAAGGAGATACTGAGCACCTGTTTTAGAGCCATATAACTTTCCTCTAACTCTGACATTCCCTTGGGAAAGCCGAAACCCATCATGAAGATTCTTAGCTTCCGGAGCAAGTTCCTTAGTGCCTCTGGTGTTAATTATCAGTAAATGACCACGTGGCACACTCTCGTAGTGGCTGATCTTTAGTCTATACATTAATCTTATACATTAATCTTATCTGAAAAAGAAAGAGATATGACTCGACGTTGACGGCATGATGACGAAGACAAGAAAGCGATATTTTTTGAAAATTTAAGGAGTATAAGAGGGGAGAGATCCATAGAGGAAAGAGGGATTTTTTCCTTCCTTCGACCGGAGATCTCTAACATAGAAAATTTTTCTATCTTTCTAGTGATCCAGCATCAACAAAAACTATTTGCAGTTTTAATTGCCCATGGAGTCAAGTGGCCCCATCAATGCCCCCCACACTTCTTGAGCTTGTAGGCTATGCAACCGCCAAGCTAAAGGAGTGTAGAATTTCCTTCTCTCTCTTTTTTTATTTTCTTTGCATGGACTTGTAACCATGTCTGCGTGTTATCTAAAGTTGTGCCCGTGCCTTCTTAAAAACTTTAAGGAATGTTAAAGGTAGGAGGTTAGTTACCTTAGGTTGGTTAGGGCAGCTAGCAATTCTCTCCTGACATAAGGTCTAGGAGTGGTTCCCGTCAACTATGAATCCAAGATGTTAGTTGACTTGGGGTTTTTAATCGGCCAATTGAGAGTGGCCAGCGCTGTCAACCTGTTGCAAGTGCATGATTTAAGGCTTTACCTAGTTGTCCGTTAGCCGCAGAAAGCCGCTAAGGCTGAGCGATAGAGCCACTAAGGCTGTAATAATGCCGCTGAGGCTGATGGATAGAGTTGGTACCGATTCCAGAAGTATTAGGTACCGAGCTGGCCTCGGGCTTTGGTGTCGATGCGAAGTTGGGCTTAAGTATCGAGCTGGCCTCGGGCTTAGGCTCGGGGCCACCGAGGCCACATGATTTGAACCACCTCAGAGGTTTCGCAAGCTGATCTGGGGGTTTGACTCGAGGCCACCTAGAATCCCAAGTTTAAACCTTCGGGAGTTTCTTGTGCTGGCCCAGGGTGCTCGTGCCCTTTTTGGGTTAGATGTTGAGGCCGTTCGAAGCCAGCCCGAGGACCGGCTAGGGGCCAGACATAACTGTGGCCACCCAGGACTAGCCCGAGGGTTGGTTAGGAGCCTAACATACTTGTGGCCGCCCAGGACCAGCCCGAGGGCCGGCTAGGGGCCTAACATACTTGTGGCCGCCCAGGACCAGCCCGAGGGCCGGCTAGGGGCCTAACATAACTATGGCTGCCGAGGACCAGCCCGAGGACCGGCTAGGGGCCTAACATACCTGTGGCCACCCATGACCAGCCCGAGGGCTGGCTAGGGGCCTAACATACTTGTGGCCACCCATGACCAACCCGAGGGCCAGCTGGAGGCCTAACATAGTTGTGGCCACCCAGGATCAGCCCGAGGACCAGCTAGGGGCCTAACATACTTGTGGTCATCCAGGATCAGCACGAGGGTCGGCTAGGGGCCTGACATGCTTGTGGCCGCCCAGGAGCAGCACGAGGGCCGGCTAGGGGCGTAACATATCTATGGCTGCCCAGGACCAGCCCAAGGGCTGGCTAGGGGCCTAACATAGCTATGGCCGCCCATGGCCAACCCAAGGGCTGGCTAGGGGCTTGACATACTTGTGGTCGCCCAGGACTAGCCCGAGGGCCGGCTAGGGGCCTAACATACTTGTGGCCGCCCAGGACCAGTCCGAGGGCCAACTAGGGGCCTGACATACTTGTGGCCGCCCAGGATCAGCCCGAGGGCCGGCTTGGTGCCTAACATAGCTATGGCCGCCCAGGACCAGCCCGAGGGCTGGCTAGGGCCTGACAAACTTGTAGCTGCTCAGGACCAGCTCGAGGGTCGGCTAGGGGCCTGACATACTTGTGGCTGCCCAGGACCAGCCCGAGGGCCGGCTAGGGGCCTAACATGACTGCCACGGGGGTTTTTCGCGCCGGCCTGAGAGTTTGACTCGGGGCCGTCTAAAGCACAAGACTTGAACCTCCGGAGGTTTCTCGCGCTGGTCCGGGGTGTCTGTGTCTTTTGGGCCATCGAGATCCTTTTAAAACCCCGAAAGGTGACCCGAGAGTCGATGTGATGAGACCATGCTCGGGAGCCTTTAATCCCGGAGGGTGACCTGAGGGCACTTTGACCTGGCTCAGGGTCCTTTTGAAAACTGCCACGGGGTTTCTCGCACCAGCTCGGGAGTTTGACTCGGGGCCGCCTAGAACACAAGACTTGAACCTCCAGAGGTTTCTTGCACCGGTCCGGAGTGTCTGTGTCTTTTGGGCCACCGAGGTCCTTTTGAAAACTGCCACGGGGGTTTCTCGCACTGACACGGGAGTTTTTTGAGAAGTTAAATAAAAGAAACTTTTTCTTAGGGTGCAGTATACTTATCTTTCGTAGCTTTTTGCCCTTGCGTAGTCTTTTTCTTTTGAAGGAATTGGTCACCCTCAGTGCAGAAGTCTGAGAGCAGCAGAAACCGAATCCGCAGAAGGGCTCGTGCTCGGTTTGTCTCTTGGGTGCAATAGACAGGAAGAGAGACAGAGAGGGCTTTGGTGGAGTCAGCAGTCAAAACCTTTTGTCTTCATCTTTCACCTTGCATTAATTGCATCAACACTTCTTGGCTTACTCTGACACTGAGAGAGAGAGAGGGCTTTGGTGGAGTCAGCAGTCAAAGCCTTTTGTCTTCATCTTTCACCTTGCATTAATTGCATCAACACTTCTTGGCTTACTCTGACACTGAGAGAGAGAGAGAGAGGGCTTTGGTGGAGTCAGCAGTCAAAGCCTTTTGTCTTCATCTTTCACCTTGTATTAATTGCATCAACACCTCTTGGCTTACTACCACCAGAAATTAAAATGCCCACAAATGCTTGAAGTGATCGGCCATGGATAATGTCCCAAGTTTGCCCCTTTTTGAAAATTATTCTGTCGACCATTTTGCAATTCACCTCTAGCTGTTTGTTGAGCCTTTAATTGAGATCCTCTGGCCGCAGGTGCTGTTCATCCAAATGCTTCTTCACCTTAGGATTAAGATCTTTCCCAGATGGCTCAGAAGATGAGTAAGGAGAGGAGTGGCAGCTTGAGCGGGGGAAGGAGACTGCAATCTCCTGAAAGCTTCACGATGGTCTTTTGTTGCTCAGTGCGATGTGGATGCCCCCCCAGCATGATTGGTGAGGACCTTCAGCACGTGCGTCACCACGATGACTATTTTAGAGGGGACAAAGACTTACAGATCAGGGAGACAGAGCTCTCTTTCCTTTAGCACAGCTCCCCTTACCTGGCGTGCCAATCTGTTGATGCCTGATCACTTTGAGCTGGCGTCCTTGAGCGTTGATCGTTGCTCCATAGAAATATCGGGGTCCTTCCTTTGTCTTCAAAGCCTGCAAGAAGTCCCACGGCCAGGTATTCCGACGGGGACCCTCCGACGCTCAAGTTAGTGACCAAGGCAATAGTCGTGAGCTCGAGGAAGCTCGAAAGAGAAAATGGGAAAAGCTTTGAGAAGAGCTTAGTGTCTTGAGTTCTTGGAGTTACATGTCCCTTCTTACCTTGTTTATTTACCTTTGTACTCTGTGTAGCTTGCTTGAGATGTTTGAATCTTTGTTATCTAGTGGAAATGAATCACGTGGAGCCTCATGATGGATCATGACTTTTGGCGCTTATCTGGTCTAGATGGTTGGGGTGTCATGATGACTGATGACCTTTGTAGATGGAAAGTCAGGTTTAATATCTATGAGACCTCACACAAGCTCTGATTTCATCCGTAGATCAAGGGTGGTGGAATAGCTGGCCTCATCCGGTACGTTGATCTTGAGCACTTGTTTAATGGCCATAGCCCTTGTTTAGTCTCCACGAGTCTCCTCTTGAATTAAATAAGGAAAAGACTTTGTACACCGCCCCCGATGCAGCAAGGCTTACGTGGGCTGCACCGCCTCTTCTGATTGGTCCACGTGGCTCCTACGTGGATGACCTGCCGGGCTGTATGGCTCTACTTTGATATTACGTTCTGAACGTGATGGCCATTTAAAGCAGTTCGCTTTTTTTAAAATTAGCGTACGGACAAAAATGCCCTTTCCCTCCATCCTAGCGCCATTTTACGTTGTATTTCATCTGTGCAAGAAAAACTCTCTTTGTTTCCCGGTCGAAAGAAAATATTTCAGCTTCGAGGCTGGAAACCTGGCTACTGGAGTCTGTGTACAAAAACTTCTTGAGGAAATGTCATCTGCAGCACAAAGTAAAAAGTCTTTCTTCCAACTTCTTTCTAAAGCTCCTTTATTACACCAACAGTTTTTTCTGGTTAGAGTTAGTTAATGCGTGACCAAACCGTTTAATGCGCGGGTAACTTCCTTAGAACAAAATAGTTATGACATTCTGGGAGTCATAACTATTTTGTAAGCACGAATGTCATACTCTTTTAATGTGGCCCTTTCCCTCCATCCTAGAGCCAATTTATGTTGGATTTCATCTCTCCAAGATGAACTCTTTCTTCCCCTCCCTCGCTCTGAGAGTCCGGATGCTAAGGAATCAGTTGAGCACGAACCTACGCCCTCGCTTTGAAAGTCTGATCGACAGGAAATATTTTAGCTTCAAGGCTGAAAAACCTGGCTACTGGAGTCTACTAGAGTCTTCAAATATAAAAGTTTATCCAATGAGTTTTTCCTTGCCAAAACCTCACGTAGACGTTCGCTTCTCTCTCTGAATTCGGCCAGGTCTGTAATATGGGCCTCAGCTTCCTTTGTTATCTCTTCGTCAATTGCTTTTAAAAGGCTTTAATGATAGGAAAACAGAGAGAAAGCAGATGGAGGAAAAAAGAAGCCTTTAAAAGCAATTGACGAAGAGATAACGAAGGCAGACCTGGCCGAATTCAGAGAGAGAAGCAAACGTCTACGTGAGGTTTTGGCAAGGAAAAACTCATTGGATAAACTTTTATATTTGAAGACTCCAGTAGCCAGGTTTTTCAGCCTCGAAGCTGAAATATTTCCTGTCGACTGGACTTTCAGAGCGAGGGCGTAGGTTCGTGCTCAACTGAATTTCATCTGTGCAAGAAGAACTCTCTTTCTTCCCCCCCCCCTCGCTCTGAGAGTCCGGATGCTGCCCTTTCCCTCCATCCTAGTGCCAATTTATGTTGGATTTTATCTGCAAGAAGAACTCTTTCTTCCCCTCCCTCGCTCTGAGAGTCCGGATGGTAAGGAATCCCCGTGACACCCTACTTCAAATTCGGCCATAAATCCTTCGCGACACCCCAGTGGAAAGTTCACGACACCCTAGCTTTAAGGCGACGACACCCGTCGTTAGAACTGACAACGGAGAGAATCCCATGACACCCTAGTTCTAATTCGGCCGAAAATCAATCGCGACACCCCAGTTGAAATCTCACGACACCCTAGCTCTAAGAAGACGACACCCATGCTTAAAACTGACCACGGAGAGAATCCCAGCGACATCCTAGTTCGAATTCGGCCGTAAATCCTTCGCGACACCCCAGTTGAAATCCCACGACACCCTAGCTTTAGGGCGACGACACCCGTGCTTACAAATGACCACATAGAGAGTCCCGGCGACACCCTAGTCAAATTCGCCGTAAATCTTCGCGACACCCCAGTTGAAATATCACGACACCCTAGCTTTAAGGCAACGACACCCGTCTTTAGAACTGACCACGGAGAGAATCCCCACGACACCCTAGTTCTAATTCGGCCGAAAATCAATCGCGACACCCCAGTTGAAATCTCACGACACCCTAGCTCTAAGGAGACGACACCCGTGCTTAAAACTGACCAAGAGAATCCCAGCGACACCCTAGTTCGAATTCGGCCGTAAATCCTTCGCGACACCCCAGTTGAAATCCCACGACACCCTAGCTTTAGGGCGACGACACCCGTGCTTACAAATGACCACATAGAGAGTCCCCGGCGACACCCTAGTCGAATTCGGCCGTAAATCCTTCGCGACACCCCAGTCAAAATATCACGACACCCTAGCTTTAAGGCAACGACACCCGTCTTTAGAACTGACCACGGAGAGAATCCCCGCGACACCCTAGTTCTAATTCGGCCAAAAATCAATCGCGACACCCCAGTTGAAATCTCACGACACCCTAGCTCTAAGGAGACGACACCCGTGCTTAAAACTGACCACGGAGAGAATCCCAGCGACACCCTAGTTCGAATTCGGCCGTAAATCCTTCGCGACACCCCAGTTGAAATCCCACGACACCCTAGCTTTAGGGCGACGACACCCGTGCTTACAAATGACCACATAGAGAGTCCCCGGCGACACCCTAGTCGAATTCGGCCGTAAATCCTTCGCGACACCCCAGTCGAAATATCACGACACCCTAGCTTTAAGGCAACGACACCCTCTTTAGAACTGACCACGGAGAGAATCCCCGCGACACCCTAGTTCTAATTCGGCCGAAAATCAATCGCGACACCCCAGTTGAAATCTCACGACACCCTAGCTCTAAGGAGACGACACCCGTGCTTAAAACTGACCACGGAGATAATCCCAGCGACACCCTAGTTCGAATTCGGCCGTAAATCCTTCGCGACACCCCAGTTGAAATCCCACGACACCCTAGCTTTAGGGCGACGACACCCGTGCTTACAAATGACCACATAGAGAGTACCCGGCGACACCCTAATTGAATTCGGCCGTAAATCCTTCGCGACACCCCAGTTGAAATCTCACGACACCCTAGCTTTAAGGCGACGACACCCATGCTTGAACAAGGCGGGAATTTGACGTCACCCTAGTACTAATTCGACGACACCCTAGTAACTCAGCCATGCCATATTTCCGAGAAAAGTTGCTAAACGTGGGCAGTTCCTATGGGTTCGCGGGTCTCTGTGATGTGATCGTGGCGATCCGGGTGTCCTTTCGTATTTCTCTGAGGTCGGCATAAACCCTAGAAAAAGCACTCAATCGTCTGTTGCTCGAGAAGCCATCCTTTTGCTCAAGAAGCCATCCTTCGTCTCTTGCTCGAGAAGCCACTGGTCTCCTTTTCCCTCCTAAATTTGTACCATAGTTCATTCTTCCGTATACTTCATTCATGGAGATGAGTGCTTTCGTTTGTGGACGAAGACCGCGAACAAAGAAGAAGCAGACGGAGAAAATGGCGGAACAATGCAAGGACATGGTTCTTCGTTCGAATGAGGATGCGGCTCCTTCAGGTATGTTTATCACTATATTAAATATTATGACATTCTCTCTTAAAATTTCATGACAAGTATGTCTTCTGTCTTACCCCCTGTTTCAGTTGACAATAAAATTGTTCCAGTCCCCCCAGTGAAGGCTTCCCAGCTGTTTAAGAATAGCTGCAGGCCGGCAGTATACGTTCAGAAGGTTTGGAGGATGGGGTTCTCTAGACGGCATACAAAACTGATTCGAAGGACCCCATTTGGTGCCTTCGTCGACATGCAGACGTTCACAGTCGACGGGCGACTGCTAGCAGACATCATAAGATGTCACAATGGAGGCGACGAGTTCATGTTTTGCGGAAAGCCAGTTCTATTCAGTGCCGACGAAGTCGCACTCATTCTGGGACTTCCAGCTCATGGGAAGAAGATCGACACGTCCAGCCAAATGTTCAACGGAAGGTTGTTCAGACGGTTTGGCCAGGGTTTAGATCTTCGCCAAGAAGGTTTGGAGAAGTTGATATTTCAACTCCGATCATCTAAAGTACAGGAGGATGTCGAGGACACCGTCCGACTTTGGATCGCATACATGTTGGCCATGTTTTTGGCTCCAAAGTCTAATCAGAGATGTCCACGGTATCTCATCCAGCACTTGGATGACTTAAGTCAACTGGGTAGCATCGACTGGGCTTCGGCACTGAAGGAGTTGATTGTTCTGGCTCTCCCAGAAATAGCTGCTTGCTTGCGTTCCGAGGAGCCGTGCACTCAAAGAATGCAAAAAAAGTTAGGAGGCAGCCTACCTTGTTCGGATGCTCGGCAGCACTGGTGGTAAGGATTATTGAGACACATAATTAGTGTTGAGAGTAAATTTTTTTGTAATATTACTTATTTAATATCCAAAAAAATATCATGTTCAGGCGTGGTTCCTCGAGCATACATCAATGCGAGAGCCAGCATACCCTGATAAACGGCCCCGGCTGTTGAAGTGGTATGACCACCAAATGAAGATCCAATCGGTTCGGGTTGCCGACTTGCAGCCTCACGACTTGGTAATCTAGTTCATTGCTCTTGACCATTTTTTCAACTTAATGCGTCAATATGTTCACTTAATATTAATTTGTTATCATCTTGCGTTGCAGATGGAGGGAGCTACTGTACCATTGCCAGAAGAGCGCTGGCTTCTCCCTCAGCAGAATGTAGCATCCCCCCCTCAACCAACAGATACCTGCGCCCCTCAACCAATGGATAGCTGCGCAGGATGCGCCGAGTTGAGGACTGAATTGGAGTGCGTTAAGGATCAACTCGACGATGTCAGGCACAGGCTGTCCATTGCTGAGAGCCTCCTCAGTTCACTGGTCAGAAAGGAAAGTAATGCAATAAATGAGGAGGACAAGGGAGACGAGAAAACAGAGAAGGTGCATTCCCTGGAGTTGGTCCTCCGCGAGCCTGGTAATGGAAATAGTGAGGAGAAGAAGATGGAGGAGGACCATTCATCCGAGTTTCCAATTGAGACAGGGAATGCAAAAGCAGAGGAGAAGAGATTGGAGGGGGATTCATTGGCTGATAAAACAGAGCATGGGAATGAAAATAAAGATGAGTCCATATCCGATAATAAACTTGGCACCCCTGCGCCAAAGGATGACAATATGGACTTAGAAATAATTGGAGTGCCTTCGCTTGTTAGGAGGATTAAAAAGAGCCGAGGAAGCGTAAGGCATCCACGGTCGTCGGAGAATGTTATGAGACAACCCGTCCTAAAAAAGTCGGCGAAGACAGTGGGCACGTCAAAGCCCAACACAACGGTCGAAGATGACCAAATAATTATTCAAAATTTTTTGAGCGAGCGACAAACCGACGAGATCGTCTACACAAATATGTTTTCTGGCGTTGCAACAAGAAAAAATCTTCAAGATCTCATTAACAATGAAATGATAATAGATGATGTAAGTATATCAAGGAACATGTTCTAGTTGTTGATTTTAGAATTATATTAATCGTTTTACATTGCATTGGCAGATAATTGATTGCGGCCAGGAGTTTCTGATGCGCAACTGGGCAGAGCATCCTGACCGATACCATAAGTGCATAATTGCATCAGTTTTCGTATCTGCTCTATGTCTGACTTCCTCATCACCTGCTCATGAACTTGCTGGAACATCAGGGGCTGCGATATTTGACAATGTATCGGATGAAGATAAGGCCCAATTCCGGTTTCTTTTCACCATTGTAAACTCTGATAACTCGCACTGGCATTTGGTTGCTGTCGACATGGAAAGAAAGGTGTTCATGCACCTGAATTCAATGAAACGCAACCCGAAGTACAAGGCCAATGCAAGGAAATGGCATACAATTCTAGGCCACATATTCCATATCTACTGCGATAAGAAGGAAGCGATGGATTGGCCGATGGAAGATATTTCGGATTGCCCAAGCCAACCGACCGGATCGCTGGATTGCGGCCTAGTCTGAGATACATGGAATGTCTTGCTCGACGACAATCCTGATATGAAGATTTTCATGGATGAGGAAGTCAGAGATTACCGGCGACACTTAGCTGCGACGATATTGAGAGAGGGCCTGAATTAGCGACATTGTCTTAATTTTTTTATTCTTCTTTGAATGAAAATTGAATGTAATTTATTCATATTAACACTGATTAATATTTAATGCAAATGCACAAATTTTATATTGCGAGCAGGAGTGTCCTCGATGTATTCATATGTTTGCCTTCGTATGTTTCGCCTTTCGGGTGTCCGCGCAAGAGCTAGGGTGTCGAGCTGGGTGTCGTCGCGCTAAAATCTTCGGTGTCGGTTCGCGAGTACTGGGATGTCGTAGGTTTCCGCCTTTCGGGTGTCGCCGCGCAAGAGCTAGGGTGTCGTTTGCCAAGAGCTGGGGTGTCGTCGCGCTAAAATCTTCGGTGTCGGTTCGCGAGTACTGGGATGTCTCGTAGGTTTCCGCCTTTCGGGTGTCGCCGCGCAAGAGCTAGGGTGTCGTTTGCCAAGAGCTGGGGTGTCGTCGCGCTAAAATCTTCGGTGTCGGTTCGCGAGTACTGGGATGTCGTAGGTTTCCGCCTTTCGGGTGTCGCCGCGCAAGAGCTAGGGTGTCGTTTGCCAAGAGCTGGGGTGTCGTCGCGCTAAAATCTTCGGTGTCGGTTCGCGAGTACTGGGATGTCTCGTAGGTTTCCGCCTTTCGGGTGTCCGCGCAAGAGCTAGGGTGTCGTTAGCCAAGAGCTGGGGTGTCGTCGCGCTAAAATCTTCGGTGTCGTTCGCGAGTACTGGGATGTCTCGTAGGTTTCCGCCTTTCGGGTGTCGCCGCGCAAGAGCTAGGGTGTCGTTTGCCAAGAGCTGGGGTGTCGTCGCGCTAAAATCTTCGGTGTCGTTCGCGAGTACTGGGATGTCTCGTAGGTTTCCGCCTTTCGGGTGTCGCCGCGCAAGGCTAGGGTGTCGTTTGCCAAGAGCTGGGGTGTCGTCGCTAAAAGCACTTCATTTTACTGAAATAGACACCTATTTTGAAAGCATTTCATTTGCGACCAAGCCACCATAATTCAAAAGTTACGACACCCGTGTTTTATATATGCTCTTGTGTAAGTTGACTCAATACATAAGCATCAAATTCGTCCATCAAAGTTTCGGACGGCGGAACAATTCTCTCCAGGTCCTCTTCAGTATTAATAGACTGCAAACAAGTCTGCCTGATGCTTGAAGCAGCTCTTTCCTTGACCTGATTTTTCCTTGATCTTTTTGACTTCTTCTCGACTCCACTCTTTAATCTGTTCTCTCTCGGGCGACCTTTCGTCCTAATTTGTTCAGGATCTTGAATTACAAGCTCTGTACGTGGTTTAGCTGCGCAGTTGGCATCCACGGCAATTTTGAATATAGGTGTTAGACCATCCATCACTACATTAAATGCATCTTCAGACATGGAGGCTATCTCTGCGAGCTTCGTCATCCGATGACTCAGCAAACTATATCTACAATCATTAACATAATATTAACGATAACAAATATTAAGACATTTCAATTAAAAAATTGTCACTGCGTACCGTGAGTTTCGTGTGCTTTTATCATAACCCTCAGTATTGCAGTCGAATTCGTCGAATTGGTATTTCATGTCCTTGCACCATCTCTTCAAGAAGTATTTATCTGGTAAACGAAATACGTCACTTTGATGAAGAACCAACAGGGCATGCCTACACAGGTACCCCTTGAACTGAAAGGATCGGCACTGGCATTGGACATCCTCAATATTTCTATCGTATGACACGATATAATCTTTGATCATCTCCTTGCCAATTCCATCGACTTCAATCCTTTCATACGACTTTACGGAATATAAACAAGTGTTGCCAGCTTCCTTGATCAATTTTGTATTTGATGCAGCCATTTCAAGGATCTCATTCTGAAATTTTTTGAAAATGCTCCTTGTATACCTTCCTGCAGCTTGTCTCTCAAAAGGTGATGATGTCTTTAGGAAAGCAATCGTTTGCAACGTCCTATTATCTTCCTCATTTTCGGCCTCGTATCTTTTTTCCAAGGCATCTTCGTACTTACTTATGAACTCCGTTAGTGTTGTCTTCGAATTTATAAACCCATCGAAGAAGTGATTAATGCCCTCGCTCCTTTGTGAAGATGACATCCCTGTTCAAAATTTTGTCAACAAAAAAAAAAGCGTTTAACGCGAACATGAACCAAAGACAATGACATACAAACCTGCGAAGAATGTATCCTTTAGGTAAACTGGGACCCATTTTTCCCGACATTCGTAAAGGACATTGAACCAATCTATAGACTTGCATTCTTTATATTTCTCCATAACATGTGCCCACCTTTCCTCGAATGACTGTATGGTCAATGAATCATATATCGCCTCATCGAAATCAACCATAAACTTGGGATTTGCCGTGCAAATGTGGCCAATCTTTTCCGGTATCTTCTTCAATATATGCCAAAGACAAAATCGATGTCGTGTGTTAGGAAAAACTTCTTTGACAGCAGCCTCGATTGCCTTATCTTGGTCAGTAATCATGGCAATAGGTGCTTGACCACCATTTGCATCCAGCCAAGTCTGAAAAACCCATTTATATGTCTCAGTACTCTCATCAGACAACAATGCGCATCCAAGCAAGGTGGACTGTCCATGATGGTTGACCCCAACGAATGGACAAAAAGGCATTTGATATCTGTTTGTCAAGTACGTTGAGTCAAAGCTTAGAACATCACCGAAGTATGTGCATGCCAATCTTGACCTTGGATGAATCCAGAAGACAGACCTCAGATGACCATTATCATTGAGGTCTAAGGAATAGAAGAAATTGGGATTTCTGAGTTGCATTTCGGCGAAATGAATTACCATCGACTGAGCATCTCCTTCTTTCAGCTTAGACTGACGTTCGCGACAAATGAAGTTACGAGCATCCTTCTCGGTGAAATCCAATTGTCCTCTGCCCCCTTTTCTCCTTGCTATGGCAGAGTATATCTGAGTCGTCGGAACATTCACGGCATGTAAATTGCTGATCTCTGCCTTCTCTGGTGTGCTGATCCTCCTATGCGACCGTAGATAACCAGTTGATGTTATGGACATCCCATGGTTATGTTCTAGAGAAACCTCATCCAATATCCACTTACCACTTGTAGCATTCAGTCTTGCTTTTATGGATGCCATACAATCAACTTTCCCAGTATCCCTATGATTCATACTCTTCTCTGATTTTCTAGATTTTCCTTGCCTCCAACACGCCAGGTGCTTGAAGCAAAGTTGTTTTTTGTTGTTGGCCCTGCTACACACTGTTGTGATTCCAAAACCAACTCGTTTCGCGTATCCATTGTAGAACGTATATACATCATCTGCTGAATTGAATTCCATCCCAGTTTGAGGAACTACAATATCATCCACTGCATTTGGAGCGACGGGTGAAGGTGCACGGCCGGGAGTGTTATCGATTTCTTTCCGATCTACAATTTCAGCATCAACTGTGAAAATATAGGCACGCAGTCATGAACAATGATATCCATAGATTTAGTTGTCAATATATGCTGACAAAGGATTAGGATTTAGGACACGAGGTTAAAACAATACGACACCCCATTTATCATCTCACGACACCCTAGTGATAAGGCGAGGCCGTGCACCTTCACCCGTCGTGCAAATGTGGCCATTTGAAATGATCACGGTGAGAATACCCGCGACACCCCTTGTCGAATTCCGCTCCTTCGCGACACCCCAGTTGAAATCTAATGACACCCTAGCACCAATGCTACGACACCCGTGGCTTAGAACTGACCGCGCGGAGAATCCCTCGACACCCCAGGA